>NMUG010009515.1:0-11251 GCA_002855965.1 Monotropa hypopitys | reverse complement strand
AAGTAAATGATATGTCTCTTTGGTAAATAGCTGAGATATTATAAAAAGGTTTGTAATGATTGTAGGACATGATTCGAAATAAATATAAATGCGTACATTGTATTTTTAAATCAAACCTATCTAATTAAATTTTCTTCAAATCCTAAATAATTTGTGAGGGTCCGACCCGATAAATAGGCTTAAAATAAGTTTAATTAATTATTCCTATATTTTTTAGAAATTTTTGGGAATTTATCTAAGGCTATAGAAACATTAAAATGAGGTTGAGGCTTAAACTAATAAAAATAAAACCAATTAGGGGACAAAGTAAAAAAAAAAAGGAAGTTGGGACCCAATTCAAGGCTGTCCGGAACCAAGCAGGCCGGACCAATTCGGTTCGGCCTGGTCGACCGGCTGAAGCCCAGACCCAGACCTCGGGCAGCGCGGCAGCAACTATATTGAGCTACATCGTGAAGCCCCGTCCAAACTGACCGCCGCCTGACCCCGATGGGACGACATGTCGCAGGTTGCAGACTGGCATGGCAGAGCTCAGACCTGACTTGGATGAGACAAGTCACTAAGCAGCCATTAATGCACAAGCCCCTTTGGATTCCTATATAAACAACCATTTGTGGAGCATTCAAGTCCCACCAGCAACTCTTCCCTGCATTCATTCTACTGAGAGAAGCTTTGAGCTCCAGACACTTAGCTCTTCGACATCCCTCCCCAAGTCTCCAATGCGCTTGTCCGACCAACCCTTGTCCTTCAAAATCCCTCCGGACCATTTGTTCAACTTCCTCTGCCTGGATCATTCCTATCCGGACAGACCTCAGCTCAGCCAACCATTGGCGGACCAGAAGCTCAGCTCAGGTAACTACTTGGTCCTTCGGTCGAGTTTTATTATGTCTTGTTCTTATCCTTGTTCGGCAAGTCCACCAAAGGACTTGGCTGCACTGCCTTCAGCTTGGAATCCCTTCCTTTGGCTTTTCCGAAGCAACCCAGAACTCGTTCTTTAGCTCGGCAATATGCCAGTGTTCGGCACTTGGCCAAACCATTTGGACAACCCTTTTTGACCCTCCAACTGAACTCACTTCAGTACGGAAAACATGCCCGGACCACTTCAAAACACTTACAACCATCCCCGTGGCACTGTCGACCTCCCACTTACCGGAACACTACTGCTCGGCAGAAAGGATTGTCCGCCCTTTTTTAACTAAGGCTTTTTAGCTCGGCTATATATCTAGTTGCTCGGACAATTAGTCCTTTAGCCTTGTAAATACTTTATCAAACCTTTCGACCAATCAGAATTCCCTAAGCAATGGTTCCCGCACTACTGAGACTTAGCAGCAGCCTTGTTGACTGTTAGCTCGGCAGAATCTCAGCTCAGCAAGACTTAGAAAGATTATCTCATCAACCTTTTT
Organism: Monotropa hypopitys; assembly: GCA_002855965.1. Taxonomy (NCBI): domain Eukaryota; kingdom Viridiplantae; phylum Streptophyta; class Magnoliopsida; order Ericales; family Ericaceae; genus Monotropa; species Monotropa hypopitys. Next base: position 9,851 of record NMUG010009515.1, on the reverse strand, counting down.
AGCTCGGCATCAGGACCCTTCGGTCCAGAATATTCTCTGGACCAATATTAGTCAGTAAGGTGTAGTTCCCGAACACCACTACTCGGCCATTGTCCTCCGGACAGAAGGCCTTCGGCCAAAACCAGTCTGGCCAAGCTTGCTTTGGCAGCTCAACTCAGCCATTATTTTAGCAGCTCGACAAAAGGTTTAGAAATGATATCTGTAAGTTTTATGGCAGATTTGAGGTGAATGAGGAATATTCATGAAGGAAGTAAATCAAACAACAAAAAGGTGAATCTCTACATGCCCTTGTTACTTGTACAAATTTAAACATGCTAAACATTTGTAAATGTGTGATTTATGCTATTGAGCATCTTACTATATTATGTTCATCTCTTCACCATAAGAAAAAATGGCATGTACTCTTTTATTTACCATGGATTGGCAAGACAGAAAAGATATTTTATGATTGAACGACATGAACAATGACATGGTGGCTCACCGCTGGGGTGGGGTCAGAAACCGGCGAGGTAGGGGTTATAAGGGATCATGTCCATATGATCACAGTGATATCATAACAATGCAAATCTATTTAGGATAGCTCCTTAAGGCTACTAGTACCGTGAAGAGGAACAAGATAAGATCGTGTCGGGATATCCGAAATGAAAATGGGAAACTATAAATAAAAGTTAGCTATGAGTCGAAGGACATTTCGTGAAGGCCATAGGCTTAACTATTCAGTCATATGCGATTACAGGATTTGGGCTAATAAGCCATTCACTTATTATGTTGAAAAAGAAAGAAAAAGAGATTTGATAGCATATGTTGTTTATCCATGGAAACTAGTAACCTTGGCATATCTTGATTCACTCTAGCTTTATGCTTATGCATTTTCTAAAAAAATCTTTTCAGGTACTGACAAGGATTAGCTATGGAGGATTGTCATTTTATTTCACTTTTGATGTACTTCCCATTGTAAAGGCCATTATAAGCCTCTTTTAGTATGTATCAGCAGGAACATTATAGAAATCAGATTTATGCACATCTTGGGTTTTGTTCAACGCTTCCGCATTTATTTATCATTGTGATAGAATCCCTTGACTCATTGTTAGTAGGCCTTTGCGAGCTTGCTCGTTAGCCGGTCATCTCCCATTTAGGGTTGGGTCATAACAACAGTGGTATCAGAGCCTGAGTTTATCGGATTCCGAACAGAACCCAGAAATAGGAGCGAGGCACTCACTAGTATGTTAGGAATATCAAATAACCTTTGGAGATGGACTTACCTATATCTATGTGCATATGTATTAGCTATGTCCAACAGCAGTAGCAATGGTTACTCTAGCGACGATTCAGAAGGCAACCACGAGGTAGAACCACCTCCGGCGGTACAAGAGGAAGAGGAAGAAATATTCATAGTAAACTAGGACGTTCAAGAACAAGCACATTCTGATTCTTTAGCAATTACTTTAGATCTTATAGCCCGCATTGCAATAGGTTTTGAAGATAATACGGAGGAGGAAGTTCGAGGTATGATTAATTATCATCTACGATTGTTGGAACGAGCTTGCGTAGTAGCTAGAGCATCCATTCAACATTGGGAGTTTGAGTACCTCATAGATGGAGCAAGGAATCGCATTATGAATGGCAATAATGATGAAGTTCAACTAGAAGATGAAGAAGTGGCCGAAGAGGAACCCATGGAATGGCAGGACCAAGGTTAGGACCTTGATTTAGAAGGTGACCCTGAGGAAGACCCCAAAGAAGATCCAAGTGAGAACGAGGAGGAAAAAATGAAGAGAAAGATATCGATATAGATCGTGAGGAATGGGTTTATCCACCCTATGAGTGGCCGAGTGACTCGGATAACGAGTAGAATTTTAGTACCTTATCATTATCCGACATATTTTGTCGAGTGTGCCCCGGACAGACTTAAAATTTCAACCTATCCACTTATGATGAACTCAAATTATTATGACTTAATCAACTCCTTACCATGTTTCTAATTATGGAATCTCTTCTAGAAGAATGGTTAATACCCGCACAAATGGTCAAGGAATTGGTCAGCAAAACAATGAAGTGGCTGAACTCCGTGATATGGTTAGGATGCTAGTTGGAACCATCTAGACTCAGCAGGAAATGATCAACTAATACTTTAACTAGCTAGGACCTGCGAATGAACCACCTAATCATGAAGAAGCGTTGGTCGACCCAATCGAGTAAGCAGCCAACTTTGCAGCAGTAAAAGAATTCTTGAAGCTGAAACCTTCTACTTTCCAAGGAAGAATGGACCCTGTCAAAGCTAACGAGTGGATCGCAGCACTAGAGAAAAAATTTCGATTGCTGAGGTGTTTAGACCAACAGAAGGTTGATCGTACTTGCTTGAAGGAGAGGCAAATCAGTGGTGGAATTTAAGAATGCAATGGAACCAAAGATGAATTGGCGGAGGTTTCTGGAGATATTTTGTGAGAAGTTCATGCTGAGGGAAATGCAAATGGCAAAAAGAATGGAGTTCGAGCATCTCAAATAGCGAAGAATTATGACGGTAGCAGCTTACGAGATTGAGTATACAAATCTGGCAGCTTATGCCCCTTACTTAGTGGCATCAAAGGAGATGAAGGCATGAAGATTTGAAGATGGATTAAAACCGGAAATTTGAAAGGTGGTTCGACCCCTTCAACTGTCTACTTAAACTGACGTTCTAGATCGAGTCTTATTGGTGGAACAAGACATGGATGAAAGCCGACGATACCAAGAAAGAAAGAGGCAGAACCAAAGCCAAGGAGGAACTAGCTGCCTCAAGAAGCCAAACTATGGAGGGAACCAGGGAAGAAGGAATGATGAAAGGAAGCCGACACCACCATGCCCAACATGCGGAAAGCTACACTTGGGAGAATGCTGAGTGAACACTTTCTTTGACTGCAAACAGAGTGGGCACTTCAAGAGAGAATGTCTGAAGCTAATCGGAGCAAATAATGTACCTGTTGGAGCCCCCTAGAAATAATGTCAATAACCAAGGAGCCCGCAACAACGACCAACGACAAGGGAGAGATTTCGCACTCGTTCCGGGAGATCCTCGCAATAAACAAGGAGTCGTGGCAGGTAGAATCTTCATCTGCAATATTCCCACCTATGCACTATTTGACTCAGGATCCACACACTCTTTCATTTCAATATTACACTCAAAGAAACTTCCTAAGAAATCTGAACCCTTAAGGTACGATCTGTTCGTAGCCCAACCCGTGAGCAAAGGCATCCTATGCTCTGTGATCCTTAAAAATTGCGAGACATCTATGAATGGAGCCTTGTCATCCATAGATCTTATCCCTTTAAGCATGTCACACTTCAATGTTATTATTGGCATGGATAGGTTGTCCAAATCTAATGCCAAGATTGACTGTGCGGGAAAGTCTATCACCTTTGTCGAATCCAAAGGTGGAGAGTCCGAACTCAAAGGAGAAGAAGTTGTTTCACCTCCTTGCTTCGTATCTGTCGCCAAGGCCCGCTGTCTTCTACAGAAAGGATGTCAAGGGTATCTATGCAGCATCATCTCGAGCAAATATAAGGGTACTTCAAAGGAAGACATCTCAGTGGTAAATGACTATCCCGAAGTATTTCCAGAGGAGCTACCAAGCATGCCTATTGACCGAGAGATGGAATTTTCCATCGACCTCATACCGGCAATGCAACTGATTTCCAAGACCCCCTACCACATGGCGCCAACAAAACTGAAAGAATTAAAAACTCAACTACAAGAATTAATCGAGAAGAACTTCATCCGGCCAAGCTCATCATCGTGGGGAGCACCAGTACTGTTCGTTAAAAAGAAGGATGAAACTATGCATCGACTATTGGGAGCTGAACAAGGTCACTATCAAGAACAAATATCCACTACCATGCATTGACGACTTGTTCGACCAGCTGCAAGGAGCTCGAATATTCTCAAAGATCGATCTACGTTCATGCTATCACCAACTTAAAGTCAAAGCTGAAGATGTTGAGAAAACTGCTTTCCGCACTCGTTACAGTTATTACGAGTTTCTAGTCATGCCATTCGGAGTAACCAATGCCCCAGTAGCATTCATAGATCTGATGAATCATATCTTCACCAACTTCCTCGACGGCTTCGTAATCGTGTTTATCGACGATATCCTCATCTATTCGAAGAGTGAAGAGCAACATGCAGAGCACCTGTCCATCATTCTACAAACCCTGAAGGAGAAGCAACTGTACGCAAAGTTCAGCAAATGCGAGTTTTGGATGAAGAGTTTCCACTTCCTTGGGCATATCATCAACGAGCATGACATCTCAATGGACCCACATAAAATAGAAGCAATATCAACTTGGCCCACGCCTACATCAGTCACCGAAGTTCGCAGCTTTCTAGGACTTGCTGGATACTACCGCCGATTCATCCAGGACTTTTCAAAAATCGCCATACCCATGACATAGCTTACGCGCAAGGGAGAACCTTTCGCATGGACAGAAGAAAGAGAAGGATGCTTTCAAGAATTGAAGAAGAAACTCACCACCGCACTAGTATTAACTTTACCTAGTGGAGAAGAAGGATTTTCCATCTACATCGATGCTTCACACAAAGGATTGGGATGTGTCCTCATGCAACTTGGAAAAGTGATTGCTTATACCTCACGACAACTGAAACCTCATGAGAATAACTACCCAACACACGATTTGGAGCTTGCGGCAGTAATCTTCACACTCAAAATATGGTGCCACTATCTATACGGAGTTACTTGCGACATCTTCACCGACCATAAGAGTTTCAAATACATCTTCACACAAAAGGAGCTAAACCTAAGACAACGAAGATGGCTTGAACTCATGAAGAACTACGACCTCAACATCCAATATCATCCAAGGAAGGCTAACGTTGTATCCGATGCCCTCAGTCGAAAAGAAGGCCACCCCTATTCAGCGCACCTTGCAACGATCATTGCGGAACCTTCCATTATGGACGAAATCAAGACCCTCCAAGAGAATGACCCAAAGTTGCAGAAAATCCAAGAGGGCACCAAGAACCAACTAGAAAATGAGTTCACTATACGAGAAGGCCTCCTCAAATTTCAAAACCGAATATGCGTACCCAACCAAGAGAAAATCAAAAGGAAAATCATGAACGAAGCCCACAAGTCAAAGTACGCAATTCACCCCGGAAGATCCAAGATGTACCAAGACCTGAAGAAGTCATATTGGTAGATGGGCATGAAGAGGGATATAGCCAACTACATCAATCAATGCCTTGAATGTCAACAAGTCAAAGCAGTACGTCGGAATCCAGCTGGACTACTCCAACCTCTACCAATCTCAAAATGGAAGTGGGAAGAGATCACGATGGACTATGTCGTAGGGGTTCCTCGAACCGTCAAAGGCAACAATGCAACATGGGTTATATTCGATCGATTGACTAAGTCAGCTCATTTTATTTTGATTAAGAACACATATTCGATGGACCAAATGGCAGCCACTTACCTACGAGAGATCATTCGACTGCACGAAATGCCTGTTTCGATCATATCTGATAGAGACCCCTAATTTATATCCAGATTTTGGAAGTCACTGAAAAAAGCAATGGGAACGATGCTAAATTTTAGCACTGCCTTTTCATCCGCAGACCGATGGCCAATCAGAAAGAATGATTTAGACCTTAGAAGATCTTCTGCGAGCATGCACATTGGAATTTCAAGGAAGCTGGGAAGAACACCTACCTTTAGCAGAATACGCCTACAATAACAGCTACCAAGCAAGTATCGAAATGTCACCGTTCGAAGCGCTATACGGCAGGAAGTGCAGATCGCTAGCATGTTGGACTGAAGTTGGAGAAGCATCACCCATAGGACCAGAAATTGTGCAGAAAACAACCGAGAAGATCAAGCTCATTAAGGACAAGCTAAAGATAGCCCAGGATCGATAGAAGAGCTACATCGATGCACATCGAAGAGAGCTAGAATTTCAAGAAGGAGAGGGTATTCTTGAAGGTATTACCTATGAAAGGCATCATCGGATTCGGAAAAAGAGGAAAGCTCAACCCACGTTACATTGGACCTTTTGATATTCTTGAGAGAATTGGACCAGTCGCATATCGATTAGCACTCACCCTAGAGCTAGCCAACATTCACGATGTATTCCACATATCGATGCTTCAGAAGTACATATCAGACCCTGTGCATATCCTAGTTTAACCAACTATCGAGATCGAGAAGAATTTGGCATACGAAGAAAGACCCGTTCGAATCATGGACCGACAAGAGAAGAAGCTCAGAAATAAAGGCATTCTTCTCGTCAAAGTCTGGTAAGAGAATCAATCAGGAAGCGAAGCTACGTGGGAGAAAGAAAGCGACATGTGTCAAAAATACTCACACTTATTCAATTAAGGTATAACGTTCCATCCTTTAGTCTTCCATGCAATTCATTTAAATTTGAGGGACCAAACTTTTAAAGGTGGGGAGGATGTAAGGCCCCGACCCGATAAATAGGCCTAAAATATGTTTAATTAATTATTCTTATATTTTTAAAATTTTTTTGGGAATTTATCTAAGGCTATAGAAACATTAAGATGAGGTTGAGGCTTAAACTAATAAAAATAAAACCAATTAGGGGCCAAAGTGAAAAGAAAAGGAAGTTGGGACCCAATTCAAGGCTGTCCAGAACCAAGCAAGGCGGGCTAGTTCGGTTCAGGCCTGGCCGATTGTCCCAAGCCCAGACCCGGACCTCGGGCAGTGCGACAGCAGCTCTACCAAGCTGCAGCGTGAAGTCCCGTCCGAACTGACCGCCGCCTGACCCTGATGGGACGACACGTCGTAGGTTACAAACTGGCATGGCAGAGCTCAGACCTGACTTGGATGGGACAAGTCACTGAGCAGTTCGACTAGATTAAGGAAAGGTTCAATCAGCCATTAATGCACCAACCCCTTCGGATTTCTATATAAACAACCATTTGTGGAGCATTCAAGTCCCACCAGCAACTCCTCCGTGCATTCATTCTAGTGAGAGAAGCTCTGAGCTCCAGACACTTAGTTGTTCGACAGCCCTCCCCAAGTCTCCAGTGCACTTGTACGACCAACTGTTGTCCTTCAAAAGCCCTCCGGACTATTTGTTCAACTTCCTCTTCCCGGATCATCCCTCCCCGGACACACCTCAACTCAGCCAACCATTGGCGGACCAGAAGCTCAGCTCAGGTAACTACTTGGTCCTTTAGTCAAGTTTTATTATGTCTTATTCTTATCCTTGTTCGGCATGTCCACCAAAGGACTTGGACGCACTGCCTTCAACTCGACAGTCGTTCCTTTGGCTTTGCCGAAGCAACCAAGACATCGTTCTTTAGCTCGGCAATATGCCAGTGTTCGGCACTTGGCCAAACCATCTAGACAATGCTTTTTGACCCTCCGGTTGAACTCACTTCAGTACGGCAAACATGCCCGGACTACTTCAGAACACTTCTAACCATCCCTGTGGCACTACTGACCTCCCACTTGCCAGAGCACTGTTGCTCGGCAGAAAGGACTGTCCTCCCTATTTTAACTAAGCCTTTTCAGCTCGGCTATATATCTACTTTCTCGTACAATTAGTCTTTTAGACTTGTAAACACTTTATCAAACCTTTCGACCAATCAGAATTCCCTAAGCAATGGCTCCCGCACTACCGAGACTTAGCAGTAGCCTTGTTGGCTGTTCGGCAAACTTCCAGCTCGGCAGAATCTCAGCTCGGCAAGACTTAGAAAGATTATCTCATCAACCTTTTTAGCTCGGTATCAGGACCCTTCGGTCTAGAATATTCTCCAAACCAATATTAGTCAGTAAGGTGTAGTTCCCGAACACCACTACTCGGCCACTGTCCTCCGAACAGAAGGCCTTCGGCCAATATCAGTCCGACCAAGCTTGCTTCAGCAGCTCAACTCGGCCATTTCTTTAGCACCTCAGCAGAAGGTTTAGAAATGATATATGTGAGTTTTATGGAAGATTTGAGGTGATTGAGGAATATTCAAAAAGGAAGTAAATCAAACAAGAAAAAGGTGAATCTTTATTTGCCCTTGTTACTTGTACAGTTTTAAACATGCTAGACATTTATAAATGTATGATTTATGCTATTGAGCATCTTACTATATTATGTTTATCTCTTCACAGAAAGAAAAAATGGCATGTGCTCTTTTATTTACCATGGATTCGCAAGACATGAAAGATATTTCATGATTGAATGGCATGAACAGTGACACGCTGGCTCACCGCCGGGGCGGGGTCAGAAATCGGTGAGGTAGGGGTAATAAGGGATCATGTCCAGATGATCATAGTGATATCACTACAATACAAATATATTTAGGGTCGTTCCCTAAGGCTACTGGAACCGTGAAGAGGAACATGATAAGATCATGTCGGGAAATCCGAAATGAAAATGGGAAAATATAAATAAAAGTTAGCTATGAGATGAAGGACGTTTCGTGAAGGCCATAGGCTTAACTATTCAGTCATATGCGATTATAGGATTTGGGCTAATAAGCCATTCACTTATTATGTTGAAAAAGGAAGAAAAAAGAGATTTGATAACATATGTTGTTTATCCATGGAAACTAGTAACCTTGGCATATCTTGATTCACCCTAGCTTTATGCTTATGCGTTTTCTAAAACAAATTCGGGTACTGACAAGGATTAGCTATAGAGGATTGTCATTTTATTTCACTTTTGATGTACTTTCCATTATAAAGGTCATTATGAGCCTCTTTTAGTATGTATCAGCATGAACATTGTGGAAATTAGATTTATGCACATCTTGGCTTATGTTCAACGCCTCCGCATTTATTTATCATTGTGATAGAATCCCTTGACTCATTGTTAGTATGCCTTTGCGAGCTTGCTCGTTGGCCGGTCATGGCCCATTTTGGGTTGGTTCGTGACATAATTTCTCATATGTGTTATCGAGATGAATAGATGATGCAGACCGCACAGCTGCGCTGCACGGGAAGTCTGTTGTGCTGGATAGCAAACCCCTACAACCCTACACGTACTACCAGATAGCCTGTCAGGACATCCACAAGTCCTCCTGTTGGGTCATAGTTGCAGCTGATCTTAGGGAAAGGACCTGGTGGTATCGAAATTGGTTATGCCACCCTCGGAGGAGGAAGAACACGGCTGCCGAACTCCCTTTCACGGCTCGGCTATAGCAGCCACATTGTAACTCAGAACTCCGAGAATGGCCTCGACAGAAAAGCTTAAGTGTTGTTCCCGCTGAGCATGGAAAGTCACATCCGAACCCCCAATAGTACCAGCAAACCCTTTTCAGTCCTATGAGAAGCCAACGCCAAAATCCCCGTACTACCACATCACTGCCGAACTCCCAAGAGGGTGGTTCGTTTGTCGATTCCTCAGGTCGGCCAGAGGTCTTCTTCAACAGGCCAGCCCAGGCTCGCACTCGTCAAGGAAGGCCAATTTTCTCTAACCAGTGGGAGGTTCCAAACGACTTGTCCCTGGATGCCAGCCTTCAGCGCGACAAGGGACGAAGTTCTCAACTCGGCAACGCCTCTCTCCGTCTACACGACAAAGGATAAGGCAACCGGCACAAGCGCTAGGAAACTTGTTCCGTGAACTTGGAATGTGTTCCTTCTCTTTTTCTGGTCCCACTATAATTGTATATTTTGTCTTTTCTTATTTCTTTTACTTATCCGATTGTTTAGGGTTTTGACTTTTTCTTTTTGGGCCTAATTCTGTCGGTGGCCCATGTTTGTACTTAGGGTTTTCTTTCCCCTTTAAGTATTTCATAGTCATCCTATAAATAAGAGGCTCACGTACTGATGTAGAGGAGTTGAATGAATGGAAGAAAATTGTGAGTCAGGCATTGTGCTTGTTCGTACCCCCATGCCCCTTCG
>NMUG010009514.1:0-11251 GCA_002855965.1 Monotropa hypopitys | reverse complement strand
ATCGTGGAGTTTCCCATGCCATTATTCTTTAGTATGGGAGTGTGAGTGCGATCGTGACGTATCGTTCCATTTTATATGCTTGTCTTGCATTAGTTCAGAGATGATTGATTGTACTAAGTTCGACGTGAGTGTTCATTAGTCGATGATTTCGACCAGTTGTGATTGGCGTTCTAGTGCCTTGGAAAGATTTCCCCTTGTTCGGCTTCTTATTTTTCTCGGTAGCATGCCTCTTGCATTCGAATTTGCTGGCGCTAGTTTCCCCTTATCGACCAGTTGAGCTCCTATCTCGTGTTACCGCTCCCGCTTGTTGTCTCGTAATCCGTTCTTGCATGGCATCATACTGTCAGTGCGGCACATCTAGTGTTTGGCGTAGTGGGTGACGGCAAGTTCCATTTCTGTGTTCGGCGACGTTTTGTTATGCTCGGCTAGGCATTGGCACAGTTATGTCTTTCTGGAATTGTGACTAACTTGATAATCTCTGATATGTTTCCTTCAAGTGTTGATCTTTCGATCGTTGGTCTCGTCGGTTCTCGTTTCGTCTCGAATGCGAAGGATGACGAAGTTGCATGAATATTCGTTCATGCTTATCAAGCTCGGTCTTTCCCTTATGACCTTGATGGTGATCCTAGTGTCCACACCATATCGGGAGTTGTCCCTTTTACCTCTTTGTGTGGCACTCGGTTTTCTTTGTGTTGGTACTTCTCGTGGTGATTTTCGTTTCCAGTTGATCGTCCTACCGAGACCTTAGTTCCTACACGTTGGTTCGTGGACGCAGTTGGGAGTCGTAGTCCTAGTGTGGCTTCCCATCGGTTACTTTCGTACATCGTGAGATTTCTTCTCGAATGCTTCATTGGTAGTAGATTCGCAGATCTTGGACTTTAGAAGCAGAACAGTGATCGAATTCTAAACTGCTTCGTGGTATCCTCTCATTGACGACCGTTGTCCCTGTGTCAAACAGATAGCGTTTGTTTTTCTTGTGCTACGTGGACGTTCTTCTGTGAGGCTTGCATGACCTCTTCTGGTATCTTGCTGTGTTGTACTCGATCTTGCAAAATTCGGTTGAGCGTGTCGCTCCCTCTTGCCTTGTTGTAATGATTCTCGTTGACCGCTTCGCTTTTTGGTTGCAAGATTTCGCGTTTGTGCGATCGTTCCTCTTCGGCGTGTATACTCGATTAAAAGCGATAGATTCTCTCTTAGTGCGAATCTTTTGTTGGAAAGGAGATCTCATTCCCTTTCGCTGCGTTAGTGCGTTGTTCGTGGGGTGATCATGAAATAGAAAGCATTCGTGGGCCGAAGACGCGTGGGATCGGTAAAATGTGGGAAAGTTGGTTCCGAAGCATCTTGTGGTCTAGACTTGGTGTGAGTTAGTGTCTTGCCGTGTTGTTGGGCTCGACACATGCACATTTTGGCGTGTGTGGGTGTGTGTGTCTTTTTGACATCGCGATATATGTTTGACGCAGTGAATTAAGTTGAGAAGAGCTACTGGCCAGGGCGTCTCAAGGCAAATCACTAAGGTCACTCAGTTACCACGCTAGGATGTGTGCATGTTGTGTTGTGTTGTGTTTCTTTCGCGAAAGTGTTGGTGAATTTCATATATATATAATGCAATGCATAGATTCGTGGGCTATGGGGCGATTGCGTTTTTAGTTGGCTACCTACCATCAAATGTTCGACGTGAGCGCGCGCTATAGTATGGTTGCGAAGCTGACGTGTGGACATCGACGTTCATGATGCATTTTGTCTTGCTCTCACCAAATCCTTGTCATCGTTGCGAGAGGATAGTGACTTGTGCGTGTTTGAGAAAGTCTAAGTTTAAAAAGCTATAGTTCTCTTTCATTGATTAGCAATTCCAAATCTTGGCCTCGTGTCGGCTTTTCCATATTGTACCGGGAAATACCCTTGATCTCCTAGAGTCTTGCAAGTTGTTGGCTGCAAGACGTGTTCGTTGAAATCATGGTGGTAGGTGAACCACCTAGCGTTGAGACCAAACCCTTCTTTTGCAAAGATGCACGTTCGGTTGTTGTTCGAGGGACCGTATCGATTTTTGACTAATCTAGTTCTTGCGACATGGTTGCTAAATGGGTAGTTGACTTCGGTCCTATCTTGGGAAAATGAAATCCTTCGAGTGTGACGGTCGTGTGGTTGGGCTTTCATCCCTCCCTCCCTTCTTTTCTCAATTTCGAGGACGAAATTTGTTTAAGGGGTATGAGATGTAACGACTCGAATTTCTAAATTCATTTCTTAAATTTAATATATCGATATTTTCGTCGTCGATTACTTGAGATACTTTGAAACATATATAATCATCATATATCACTTAGAGTAAGCCCGGATGAGTTGGAAATCCCCGGCATGACGTGTGTTGTTGGTTGACCATCCAGATAATCCCTTAATCGTTTCAAATTATTGACGACCTGATACGTTTTCCAAATCAGAAAATGTTATTCATAAAAGTCGTAGAGAATTCAATTATGAATCCAACGTAACTTGAATCGTCTCAATCGGAGTTCGGACGAAGAAGTTAGGCCCGAAACTCCCCGACAGCTATTTGGTGAAACTGCTGCGCATAGCGTAACCGGTTAGAGTTTTGGGGCGTAATCGGTTAGGGATCTCTCTCTGTGAGTTGTAGGAAACAACCGAGCATAGCGTAACCGGTTAGGGTTTGGAGCGTAACCGGTTACGGTTACGCGGAAGGCAGATTTTTGGAATGTTAATGAGGGGCATTTTGGTCATCTCAAACTCAACCCACTCAACTCTATACACAAATTTGGCCCTAAAAGTGTTCATAACACTTTGGCATACACTCTCTCTACTTCCCTACTCTCTCCCTCTCCCAAAAGCTATCACTTCTCTCTTCAAATCGAAGGCCCTCCGGGCTCCGAATCAAGTTTTGCGGAGGAGAAATGTTGTTCTACGCGCCGAGGGCTTTCCGGCAACCCAACTTTCATCGCCATCCATCAAGATTTTTGGGTAAGCCTATTTTCTAAAGTGGGTTTCTTACGTTGTGCATTTAGGATTTGTCGATGTACTCATCGTTGCCGTCATTTTGATGTGCATAGGTCCGTTGGTGCTATGGAGACTTTTCTGGCGAACTTTCCGGCAGTGGTTCCGGCGATGCCTCCGGTGGGTAACTTTTAAATCCTACTTGTTATGCATAGTCGTGTTTCAATTCCATTCCATGTTTCGTTAAATTGTCAATTATTGAGTTGTTGGACATAGTCGGGTTGCCCTTCTATTCGATTCAAATTTAATTGTCGTATGTCGGGTAGACGAGTGTCGTGAAATCATTATTTGGTATATTTTGGTCACTCGTGGATAAATGTGTCGAATAAATCCTTTGGAGGGAGTCTAGGAACTTTGGAAATTCTTGGGCATCATGTGTTTGTTAAATTGTCCAAACGAGATGGAGTTGTGTAAGTAGGGATAAAATTGGGTTCAATTGTATAATAAAGCATAGTAAGACTCGTGTGTATAAATTTTGGGGGTTTTGAGTTGAAATGAATAAGACTTGGGATATGGTGAAGCGTAATATGATTTGGGCACTTTATGAATAATCAATGTGAATTGGGATTCTTGTAGATAATGGAATGGATCGCGTTGCAAGATTGGGTGCAAATTGTGTTGAGTCGACTTGGGTGATATTGATGGAGTCATAATGGTCATGCACGTAGGGTGATCCTTATTGGTAGCGAAATGTAAAACTTGTGGAGATATGATAGGATTGAGATCACTTATGGATACATAGATGGTTTGAGCGGTAAAAAGAGATTGGTCATGGTGTGTCGACTTGGGACGAGAATAATAAGATATGAAATCTGTAAAACGTAATGTGGTGTCTCACTTGGGTACGATCATGGTTGTCTTTGCGATGGTCTTGCAGTTTGGGGTGACCTTCCTTGGTAAGGGCGTGGGAACCTTCGGGAATTTGATTTAGCCTTGGGCTTGTTTTATCGAAACGTTGGAAATGTTTGAAATTCACCCAAACATGAAATGCATAAAATGAATGCAATGCACAACCAATACTGGTATGGATCCTACGAGGACCACCCTTGGACAATCCAAAATCCTACAAGTGAACATAATCAAGTGGAACATGAACATATGATGTTTGTTGGCATACGAGGATCCATCTCGGGTATGGGAGGTTTTTGCCCCAACCCTTATACTTTTTGACACGCCTTTGGGCAACTCACTGGACTGGGAGGTTACATGCCCCAGGGTCCGGGTTGAGATGGAATCCATCCAGGTTAGGAGGGTTTGCCCTATCCCGCGTATGCATATCACTGGGGATTGACATTGGATATTTGATACAGGACACCCTGATCTTTGTGGGTCCTGGGATGGTCGTGCCATCCACAACATTGTGCACAATGGGGGTACCTTGGCCCTCCCAGCGATTTCTTAGGGAACGTATGGAAAGGGTGGTTAGTGGGTTTGGCTGCCTACTAGACTACTCCTACCCTATCGAATGTTACATGACACGTTGGACTAGGATAGCCCGGAGTGGACTTCTGATGGGACTCCATGGTGTATCCATAATTACGAAACACAATGGTCAAACGATTTGAATAACGTTTGGAACGGACTTCTGACAGGGTTCCAATGGACGCTTGTGATGCGAATGAATGACACTTGGAATGGACTTAAGACGGGATTCCACGGAAGTTAACCTATATGATTCAAGAAGTAATACCTTGCAATTCCAATATCTTTCAAAGATAAATCAACACCAAATCTACAATATTTACACTTATCAAGGGAAAGGAATGAGGCAAGGTAGTGGGGTTTCACAGTGTTCTTTGGTTTGTGTGTGAGGGTGGTTTCGGGTGTTGGTTGTGGTAGTCTTGGGTTACATAACGATGTTTGTCTGTCGATGAGGTTTTTTGTCACTCCTGTAGTGCGTGTGTGTGTTCACCTCACTGTTGGTTTTACTGTTACTTGGGTTTACACTTAGGGTTGCACGGTCTAGTGCATGCCTTGTAGTCTTTAGCTGTTACTGTCACTGAGCCGTGGTTTGCTCAGACCCTCTTTCTTTTCCTTTTTCTAGTCTGTGTTGCAGGACTAGCTGGCCTTGGAGTGGAGTCAGCTGCTGGGTTTTCTTGAGTTAGGCAGGGTAGTTCCAGCTGCAGCTTGCACCCTTCTCATCATCTCCAGCTGAGCTTTGTTCAGTACTTGTTGTTGGTAGCACTTTTTCTCTTGTACTGTAGATTCTGTTTCAGTTCAGTTGTACTTGTACATGACTTCCCATACTTCAGTTGTAGCCGTTTGGCATTGTTTTACCTTCCGCTTGTATTTCATATCTTGTACAAAGTAATGAGAAAATGGACAGAATGTATTGATACAACAAGTAGTGATCTCCCCTGCATTTATGTAAATTGTTTTAAAAAAATGGTTTGAAAATCCGGGGCATGACACATCTCAAGGCAAAGGTTCGTGAGCACCCGTGAAGCATCACAAGGTTGGAGCTAGCCCGGTAAATAGTTCAAGGCACTTTGTAAAGTTTGATTACCACCGGTAAGGTAATCATTTATACTTAGTGGAACCCTTATACTTTTAAGGGTCGTAGGCATACCTTAGGTCGTAGACAACCCTAAGGGAACCACTATATTTCTTAGTGTTCCTCTCCTTATATTTTGTCTTGCTTTACTTTCTAACCTTGTGATTAATTTAGTTTGTTGTCTTGTGGTTCTGTGCTTGAGCTTTCATATTTATTATCAAAGTTACTTGTAACTTTGATCACCATATTACTCCAAGTGATTTGTACTCCATAGTTTATTTCCGCACTTGGTCATTCAAGTATTTTACTTGATAATTTTTATTTGGCCATAAATTGTAAAAGACCAATTCACCTCCCTCTCCCCTCTTGGTTGCCTATACGGACCAACAACAAGACTTGGTAATATATCGACGGTTTGATCAGATGAGGAGACAAAGCTTGGAACAATAATACAAGATCGAACTTTCTCTCGGATGAAGTGAATATCAACCTCTATATGCTTAGTTCTTTCATGAAGAACAGAGTTAGAAGATAACATAATCGCGGACTTATTGTCACAGAACATGGTAGATGATCTTGTTACTAGGAAGCCCAGCTCATTCAGTAGTGAATGAAGCCATAGAATCTTACATGTGCGTTGAGCCATAGCATGGTACTCAGCTACTGCAGATGAACGTGAAACAACAGGTTGCTTCTTACTCTTCTGGGATATAAGATGACTACCACGAAAAATACAGAATCCAGAGGTAGAACGTCAGTCACTCCTAGAACCTATATAATATGCATCGGTGAAGCAGGAGAGATCAAACTGCGCTCCTACTATGAAGAATAGCCCAAGACTAGGATAGGTCTTGAGGTACCAAAGGATATGATAGACAGCATCTAAGTGGAACATACGCAGAGAATGCATAAATTGACTCACAATACTAACAACAAACATAAGATTTGGTCTTGTTTTTGTCAGATAGATAAGACGTCTCACAAGACGTTGATATACTGAAGGATCTGGTAACATGTTTCCCATTTCTACAGTAAGTTTAAGATTTGGATCCATAGGAGAAGTTGCAAGCCTACGTCAAGCATACATGTGTCCTAAAGAATATCAAGAGAATACTTTCTCTAGGATAACGAGATACCTTGTCGAGACCTCGCAACCTCAATACCAAAAAATAGCGAAGTGGACCCAAATCTTTAACATCAAATGACATACCTGGGTCATGCTTGACTTGAGCGATACTCGAGGCATCATCGCCAGTAATTTTAATATCATCAACATAGACTGAGATAATAACACACTCTCTTTGAGGCTGACGACGAATAAAACAAGTGTGATTAGAATGACACCGAGTAAAGCCCATATTAAGGACAACATCACTAAACCTATTAAATCATGCACGAGGAGAATGCTTGAAATCGTAGATAGATTTGCGGAGACGGTAGACTTTCCTTGAACACTCCCCTTGAGACCGAAACCAGGTGGAGGATCCATATAAATTGTCTCAGCCAGATCACCATTAAGAAAAGCAATTTTGACATCAAGTTGGTGGAAAGGCCAAGAATAAGTGGTAGCTAATGAGACCAGAAGACGAACAATAGTTAACTTCGCCACAGGAGCAAAAGTGGCACCAAAATCTTTACCATGGACCTGGGTAAACCCCTTGGCAACCAAACAAGCCTTATGGCGATCCAGGGACCCATCTTCTAGATACTTGAGGCTAAAGACCCATCTACAACCAATAGTTCGCTCACCAGCGGGAAGATCAACAAGCTACCATGTCTGAATACCTTGTAGAGCACTCATTTCTGCCTGCATAGCATCTACCCACTTTGGATTCTGGAAGGCTTCATGAATAGATCGAGGGATGGAGACTGAATCAACTTGGCTAAGAAAAGACTGGTAGGAAGTTGATAAGCCCTGATAAGAAATATATTCTGAGATGGGATGATTAGTACTGTTAGATAAGAGAAAAAGAGCAGGACGGCGATGAATACAAGTAGGATAACAGGAACAAATAGCAAGATGAGATACAGGAGAAAGATAATTACCTAAATCTGGAGAAGAAAATGGCAAGGGGGCAAGAGGGCACGGACAACGAAAGTAAACATGGGAGGGGTCACTAGTGATAACCCGAGGTAAGGAATCATCTGTGGAATCAATAATAGGAATAGGTCGAGGTAGAATAGGAGTGTCTGGCTCAACATGTTCCACTAGTGCATGTTCTGAAGTAGAAGAACCTGGATAAAACGAACAGTTTTTAGAAAAGTAACATCCAAAGAATGATATAAATTATGAGTGACTGGATCATAACATTTATACTCTTTAGACATGGATGAGTACCCCAAAAATACACAATGAATAGACTTATTATTGAGCTTTGTTCGGGTCGGACTTCTATTTTGAACAAAGCAAGTGCACCCAAAAACATGAGGTAAAAGTGGAAAAAAGAGTACTATAAGGTTTAAGGACATGGAGTGGAGCCTTCTCAGCAAGAACGTGATTAGGAGTGTGATTAATAAGATATGTAGCCGTAAAAACAACAATGTGCCAAAAATTGGGGACATTCATGCCACACAAGAAAAAACAAACTACAGTCATGATGTGACGATTTTTATGCTCTGCCACACCATTCTGTTTGGGGGTGTAGAGACAGGTAAGTTATTGAAGTATCCCTTCTTTGTTAAAGGCAACCCTAAACTCATCAGTGAGGTATTCACGACCATTATCAGAACGTATATTATGAACAATAGTTTGAAATTGAGTTTTAATCATTTGAAGAAATTTTCTAAAGTGCGAAAAGACTTTAGATTTTTTCTTCATAAGATAAACCAAAGTGCAATGAGTGTAATCCTCAATAAAAGTGATATAATATTGATGCTGAGATAAAGCAATGACAGGTGAAGGGCCACATACATGAGAATGAATAAGATCAAAAGCACTAGGTGATCATCAGAGCTCCGAAAGGCGATGTCATCATAGACGACACACTCGGCGCCGCCATTTATCTCGCTCCCCTTGTCAGGACGATCGCAGATATCGCCACCGATCTAAAAGGTCTCACTTGCCCGAACACCGCTCCGGGGATCTCCACCGGAACGTCGGCACTTGCTTGGAGCAGCTCAACGCCTCCATTTTCTCCAGGGACATCGAGTCTGCAACAATCCCTTTGGGGTTCAGTCTCCCCAAATTTACAAGGTACGACCCAAAGACTGATGCTTATACGCACCTCATTTACTTCCGACAGACCGTGTCTCTGTACACAACCACCGACGCCATCATGTGTAAGTTCTTTCCCACAAGCCTGGAGACCCAAAACTCCTTGTAGTTCAACAAGCTTCCACCAAGCTCAATCCGGAGCTTCAGGGATCTCGAACGAGCTTTTATTGCTCGATTTGTCACTAGCACCGCACAGCGGAAGGAGATCGGCGCCTTCATTTGTTTCCAGAAGCGGTGGGATGAGTCCCTTCAGCATTATGTCGATTGGTACTGGGAGCTATACAACGAGATTCAAGATTGCGACTAGGGCATCGCCACTACAGCCTTCAAGTTGGGTGTTGGGTCCGACAGTCTGGCCTCCCGTGAGCTTATGCTCAATCCTCCGGACGACATGGACGACCTCATGTAAAGGATACATAAGTTTTTCTAGTTGGAGGATCTGTTGGCCGACCGGGTGGTACAATTTTCGACTACCCAACACCTGCCAGGACCTACCCTAGGAGCCCGACAACAAGTTAACCTGGTCAAAGTCGGTGAGAAAAGGAATCCAAGACCGGCAAACTATGTAGCTGAGACAATGGTCTTCACTGAGCCAACTTACATAGTCCTCTGGAATATACGAGAGGAGCCCTTCTTCAGCTTCCTGGACCACAAAATGGGCACTAAAGGCAATGGAAACGGGAGAATGTATTGCACCTATCACAAGGAGAAGGGACATTACTTCTTGTCTCTCGTTCAAAGCTTACCTGGAGCTCCTGGTTCGACAGGGATACCTGAACAAGTGGATCGACCGGTATAAAATATGAGAGGCAGGACAAAATCCTAGGCAAGCCCCCGGACTGGAAGACAACATCACGTTGATCCCATGAGTACGGTCGGCTCCTCTGACGACCGGACTTACCAGGCTGAGGATCCGTGAGTAGCCTCGACACTTTCACAAGGCATCTGGTGTTATTTTCTCATTTTTCTCTCTTTATTTCCCGCTCTTTGTGAATTGCACATGACTTTTATAAATGGAACTGATATTCAATCTCCCTTTTTTTTTGTCGACTCACGGATGGGGCGAGAAATTTTCCTGATTAGCCAGGTTGGCTGCAGGAACCTCGATTGTCGGGGAAGACTGAGGACCGGACGAACCTGATAGCAGGTCTCAACCTAAGCAATGACAAGACTAGGATTTGCACAAAGAATAGACATGCTGAAACTCTTGGCTCTGTCAAACATTTTCCAATCATCCAGTCCCGCTCGTGGTTAGCTTGGGATGGTCCATGGTTTGGACTAGACTACGGCTGTGGAGGTGCTAGTTATCCGTCCAACAAAGTCCGATATGAGCCGACATGCAATGGCATTCTCCAGGCTAAGTCCTGTTTGGCAGGCATGTACAGGCATTCTCCATGTCGGTATGGGTCAGCATGCACTGGCATTCTCCAGGCTAAGTCCTGTTTGACAGGCACGTACAAGCATTCTACAGGCCGGTGTGGGTCGGCATGCACTGCATTCTCCATGCTAAGCCCTGTTTGGCAGGCATGTATTGGCATTCTCCAGGCCGGTATGGGTTGGCATGCACTGGCATTCTCCAGGCTAAGTCATGTATGGCAGACATGTACTAGCATTCTCTAGGCAGGTCCAATGACCGGCATACTCTGGGTCAATCCGACACACACTGAATCCTTATTTCTGATATGGGGATTCTCCCATACATTACTGACCGACATACTCTGGGTCAATCCGACATACTCTGGGTCAATCCGACACACTCTGGGTCCTTATTAATGATCTAGGGAATCTCCCATTTATTAATGACTGGAATACTCTGGGTTAGTCCGGTATACTCTGGATCCTTATCTCCTAAATGATCGGCATACTTCGAGTCAATTCGGTAGACTCCAAACCCTTATATCCTATCATGGGATCTATCATCTATTACTGACCGGAAATTGTCAGGTCAGTCCGGCTTATTCCAAACCTTTTTTTCTTATCATGGAATCCTTCATCTATGACTAACACCATCCGGACCAGTGTCCCCGGTTGCGATCGCTTTAGATCTAGTCATGCCTTTGCATGTCTACATCTGAAATATGAGGGAGAAAAGAAGGTTCTTAGACGAAAGCAATATGGTGCAAAAACAATTTATTGAATTTTGCATAGAGCATGTTGGCCAAAAGGCAACACTTACAAATCAGAGATACATTACTACTGTGGATCCACAGTTTGGCTGGTGGACGGTCCGACGTGAGGTTCTTTTGCTGGCATTTTAAAAGTCGGGACCTTCGGATTTGGGACCAACATGTTCATCTGAAGGGAGGAATTAGTTGGCACCCCCACTACATTCAGAGCGCTTGGCCACGTCTCCCTGAAGCCTGCATGAAAGCCCTCCCGATAGCTCGCCACATGGACCTTGGTGCTAATCTGTAATGACCCGTCCCGAAAAGATAGTATTTTTAATACTTTCCGACTACGAGTCACTACTTAATCATCGTTAGATTTTTCTATCAATAATTTTTTTTTTCATTTATTTACTAACAATTCTAATTATGCAG
>NMUG010009513.1:0-11253 GCA_002855965.1 Monotropa hypopitys | reverse complement strand
CCGGTCGATGGATTTGGCCCGACCGGTCGGGCTTCATTCGAACAACTCTCTGATGAGCCACGACCGGTCGACGTGGTACACGTGTACCGGTCGACACGGCCAAATTTTCATTGAATTGAAACGTTGATTTTTCCGAGAGTATTTTAATCTTAACTTCTTCGTCCGAACTCCGATTGAGACGATTCAAGTTGCGTTGGAATCGTAATCAAATTATCTACGACTTCCATGAATAAAGATTTCTGATTTGAAGAACGAATCAAATCGACGGATTTTAGACGCGATTAAAGATTTTCAATTTATTAAAACGTATAGAAATTAATTAAAATTTTTGGAGTGTGACAAACTACCATCCTTACAAAAATTTCGTCCTCGAAATTTACCGGAGTAATGAGATAACTAAACAAAGCAACGATCCAGAAAGAACCCAATAAAGAGTCACGCTCCACCAAGCTTCCACTGTGATCAAGACTACTTACCGACAAGGAACCGCACGCGACACACATCACCTGGATCAAACCATCTTCTCGCAACAAAAAGATAAACAAGAAATCGCGCTTAAGGACCAACAGTCTACAAGAGGACAACTCTAACGAGAGTTGCATGCGAACTTCACCACATTTTCACCACGAGCACGCAAAAGCCAATCGCCAAGGCCATCGAACAAAGATATCTGCATCGTGAAGATGCACCAACAAACTAAGAGTACGCCATTCTTCCCGAGCATGCCAAGGTTATGCCGATACGATGAGCCGCAATCCTAAAGTTACTCGCAACCGACCCGAATACCATATGCATTGAAATGTCTAAACACCCAACAAATTACACACAAGCCCTGGTGCGGTGATAGCATGACATTGGTGATCGTCCTGAGATGCCCTGATCGGTAGCATTTCTCAATTTGATACACACATGTCAAACATACATCACACAATCAAAGAAAACCCACAAACACCACACCAATTATGCAAGCGTTAAGTCCGAACAACACGACTTAGCACAACTCACACCAAATCTAAACTTCAATATGCAATCATACCCATTTTCCCACGCGATATTAATTTCACAAACGAACACGAATACTTTGGTATGAAAGCAACAGGTAGACGAACAACAAGAAAAGAAGCCAAAACTCCATACCACGATTCAACAATAACCAACAAGGGAGTATCCCACAACGAGATAAATTTTGAGACTTAAGTAAGGTGTTGCTAGTGCGATTCCCGCGTCGTTAGTTAAATGGGAATCGGTGAACTAGGCAAACGATAATTTGTAAAACACGAAAATACTACTATAGCTAGTAGAGTGGCAAGATCGAGGTCGAACCACAGAGAGTTGACTGAGTCTAAGGAATTTGCAATGAGATGAGATTTTTTTTTGCCGGGTTTTAGCAGAAGGACGCAACCCTTGAATTGGTTTTGATTTTAAACTTGAGAAAATAAGACTTAATCTAAAAGGATGAAAGTTCACTTAACTAAGAGAATGGCTACGGGAATTCCTAACATCTGACCTAGGATAGATTCGACTTCGCAATGGTCAAGAGATAATATGGGAGTAAAGAGTTGGTTCTCGTAGTCACAATGTCAAACATCAAAGGTGACATAGCTAAAGGCATGGCGTGTGCCAAGGTGATTGGCCACACTCCATTGAATAGGTTAACAACCTTCGATAAAGACCTAAATTAGAGAACTCGAGCTCCAAACTCTAATACGACCTCAAGACAGTAAAGACGGGTGAATTCTAAGGAAAATCGTTCGTTGGGACATTTCATCGAGCATCTAGCGAGACATCGCATCAAGAATTGTTCGTGCCACGTTAATGGCCACGACTAACCAAAATGATAACATCACTAAATCAAGACCTACGGCGCAAACTCAATACCCCTAAAATCCACCACAAACAAGTATAAGACGTGGAAGTCAAATCTAAGCTAGGACGAGGGGTGGTAGTCACCCCATGGCCATACCGCGGAGACTACCCCTCCATTGTGCTACAAACATCCATTGAAATGTAAATAACACACATTAATAAAAACGCAACACGTGAGACTAAGTAGATGAAGAGATAGAGAACAACATTAGGTACAATATTCATAAATGAAAAACTTACAAATTAGCCATGGAAGTTGAAGAGAATCAAGAGAGAAGATGGAGGGAGGTAGAGAGAAGCTCCCTACCCCAAGAACCCTAATACATGATAATAATGAAGTACAAACGTGCTAAGTGTTTTTACAAATTCATATTTATACTCCATATAATTTTCGGACAAAAATACCCTCAAAACAGTGCTAAAAATCGCCCCAGAATAAGTTTGCACGAGGGCAAGAAAGGGTTGCACCGGTGCACAACAGTCAGAATTTGGGCAGTGGGACTTTGCACCGTTGCAAGAATTAGGTGCACCGATGCAAAGTTGAAAATCACTGTAGCTGTCTGCGATCAACTCATCTTCTTCCTTGAGTAAAATCCCTAAATCGAAAAGGAACATCGAGGTACTGTAGCATCCTCCTTGAGTCTCCTGCGTGAACTTCAATCAATTAGTATACTGTTGCTGCGTGAGCTTAAATGGAGGAGAACCCAAATTCAATTAAGTGAAACCCCAAATCACCATCTTCATTGTTAATGGTACTGTAGCTTGCCGTAGAACAAGAAATCGCAACCCATTTGAGCAAAAGACTGTAGCTGCGTTGAACCCCTACGATTCCATGGCAAACCCCAATTTTGAAACCCACTTTGTGTGTAATCGTGTATCATCTTGCTGCGATCTATCCCCTGCGTATATTGCACTGTAGCTCTACAATCGTCTTCCCCAAATTTCCATGGAAGCCCTGATTTCAAACTTCTCTGCGTGTATCAGTCACCCCCTAATTCGATTTGGATGTGAACATCAATTTGGGGCAAAACCCAAATCATCTTCCACCTCGTATGGAATCCCAATGTAGAACACCAAATCGCCATTGAAGCTCTTCAATTGAGAAAGACGACCGCTGCACCGGTGCAGGGTAATGAATGGTGCATCGGTGCACCTATTCTGAATTTGGTTGAATCGGTGCAAAACAGATGCAAATAGCCACTGTGATTCTTGGACAAAATATTGCATGGGTGAAATGCCAATGTGCATCGGTGCACATATAGAAACATGGACAGAATTGGTCCAGACTTACATCACCCACAACTAAGCCTTAGAAAACATATTGATTGGCCAAATTACTTCAAACCACCATTGTATGGATTGTCGGCAACGCATATAAACATCCAAAGCGCCGAGACTCGCCACGAACAACAATATGATATCCGAGAACATTAAAAGAGTACAAAAATAACCTGAAAAACAACCAGAGCTACAAAACAAAATTAAACTAAATGTGTACTAAACAAAAGCAATATAATACAAACTACGCGATATAAACAAAGTATAAAAGCACTCAAAACAGTACTTTTGCATGCTGATCACATCCCCCAACTTAAAGTTTGCTAGTCCCGAGCAAACAAGAACTAGGATTAGACCAAACAACTAAGAAAGGAGAGTGATGGGATAGTTCCTTTAAACCCTTGGGTGGCCCCAGTAGGACGAGTAAGGTCTCGTGAGGGTTTTCAGCAACGCTAACCCATAAAATATAGTGAACTACTTCTGAGTAGAAATCAAGAGATGCAAATCAAACTCTACAAAAAGAATAGGAAAAAGGATCCTCGTAAACACATGTAGGCAAAACAATGATTCACGATGCTAGAAAGAGAAAATAAACCAAGGCAACTCAAAATTCAACATGTGTGTAGGCAAGGCCATTCGTCGCAAGTAAGTCGCAACTCGAAAATCAATCCGGACTGAGTCTCGACTTCAAATACTCGTCGTGTCATGTACTCAAAAATACAACTCGAAACATAGGTGCATATACTAACTCACATATGTGTGGGCGGAAGATATGTATAGTAAAGCCAAAACATTCTGCACGAGTTGACACGAAAAGAAAGGAAAATATGGTGGATATGATCTCATGACAAGAAAATATGCTAAGAAAAGGGAATGAGTCCGCAATCCACATGAAATTGTTGTTCCAAGGATCAACTAGGACGTCCATCGGTTATAACGTTAGGTACGAGAAATGTATTGGGCAAAGGGTAAAACAAGATATCCTTGAGAATAGGCAAAGTAAAAATGTAGAGGGAAAATCAAATAATGTGGCCCTCGTCGACTAAGATGCAAGTTGCAACTCCAATTCTCAACCACCGATACATCCCACCAAAAGAATGAAGACAACATGTCTTATGAAACGAAAGATAGGTGATCCCCCAACTTGTTTTGTTCCCCCACTTTTTCTTGTTTTCTCTTTTTGTTTCATGATTTTTTCTAGGGGAAGAGGGATACGCCACAATGAATATAAAGTACAAACAATCCTCCTTATCACTCCAAATACATAAAAAACAATACACTCCTTATCTCTCCAAATATCGTTGTAAACATCACAAAGGTCAACCTAATTTTCAAAGCATAAATATGGAAGTGGAAGCTCAATCAAGAAAAATGTTCGGATTATGGCTCAAGTGGGCAAACAAAGGACAATGTAACAAGGAACGAACCGGCCCAAAATATCAAAAATATTGCCTAAAATCCTCTCCAAGGTCCAACAACAACCGTGCATGCAAATCAATGTGATGAATCGCTAAAAGTGAATTCCCAATGCGAAGCGACAAAGATAATGAGATCAATCAACAAGTAAGATTATGTTTCGTGACAACAAAGAGTTCAAGTGACACCACTCCAATGAAAAGTAAGGCACGAAGCTCACTAGGGCATAAGTCTCCACTAAACAAGCCATCAAGACAATCAAGGTACGTCTCACAAGCAACTCAAGCCTGAATATTCGTAAAGTGTAATGGGTTAAATCTAGGTGCCAAGACAAATTTTTAAGAAGCCAGAAAAGTGAACAAAGGTGACACCAACATGTATAAACAAGGATCACACCATCCTACTCATGCAAAAGAGTAAAAACTCAAAATATCTCAAAATCTATGCAAAGGTAATTCACAAATTATTTTAACTAACTACTGGGTCCATAACGTGGACAACACGAGATATACTTTTATCCCTGCCTCCAAGAGAAGAGACAGGCGGCTATACTAGACCGACAACATTTTTATTACAACAATTTTTTTAGGACTCAAAATGAAACTAAATGGAGAACATGAAGATGCGCCACATCCTCCAACTTAGAATGAGCACGTCCTCGTGCGAGTAGAACTAAAAATAAGAAAGATAGAGTAGGTTACCTCCGGGGTAGAAAAAAGAAAACCACCCACTAACCAATACCTCAAATCGTAGATGATAATGTCCACAAGGCCAAGTAAGAAACAAGGAACCCTGCAAAACAACACCAACTACAACTACAAAGCACACGGTTAGTCCAAAACTTACTTGCTAATGGTAGCCAAGCGTGCAACATCATTATATATATATATATTTTTAAAGATAGTAAAAGCAAAGGAAATGGAAATGAAAACTAAAAGAAAAGAAAAAGATAGAATGCCTCAAAGACTAGGCAAGAACCAAGATGATGACCCCCCAAATGTGGCAATGAAATTTTTATGGCAAATGGGGCCATATCTCAAAGTAAACAATCGAAATCCCCTCCGAAAATATTGAAGTCGCGCAAGCCAAGTGAATAGGTACTTTGAATATACCGGGGCTTGAAGGCGATTCAAAAATACATGACCACCCATCCTACCACCACGATCAAAAACAATTCTCCAAGCCTTGGCCAAAAGGATAGAACATGAAATATGACTCGCAAGAAGTCGGTCAACACCAAGAAAATCGATTTTTTCTAAGATAGGCATCAATGGTGGTGGTAGGGGTACACAAGAAAATATGGACACATCAACAATAGGCAATGAAAGTTTTTCCCAAAAATTATCCTTCCCAAGAGTCGACATGGAAATGGGTGTATCAACGGTACACTCAATGGACTCTCGATGGATGCACGACAAAGTAGGTTCAATGGGCAAAGTGGTGACGACATCAACAATTTCCACACTCCTATGGTCCACTTCTAACTCCTTATCACTCGTATCATCATCTAAGTTCACAACATTCTCGTTTGGTGGAGTGAAAGGAGTGGAGTTCAAATTGGGGAGTATCCCCATTGAGGCATGGGCCATAAGAATGGAAGGAGGAATACCCACATCATGATTTTCAAGACAAGCAACCTCCTCGGAAGGAAGACAAGGATCCTCCAAGGAGTCGGTGGGTTTGGCCAACTCAAAAGATGGGACATCAAGGTCCATGAGATTGTCCATGCATAAGGCCTTATGTATGTTATCACAACTTTGAAGGTAGTTTTGTAAAGTGTCCTCCAATGATTTCGGGTGTGGTGGTGGGTAATCATAATTTTCCACCGGCAATTCTATGGGTGGCTCCGAAGAATAAGACTCGGGAGGAGCCACCACATCAAGAGAAGAATCCTCATTGGTAAACGAACGGACACTTTGTAGATATTGATGCAAAGTATCCTCCAAAGCATCCGAGATCGGTGATTCCCATGAAAGAGGTTCCATATTGGACCATTGATCTGGATATTGTTCGATAGGCTCCGGGTAATAACATTGTTGTGGAGCCATAACATCGGGATAAGAGTAAGGATATGGTTCATGATATTGATTACATTCCCCATGAAAATTAGAGTGGGGTTTCCACTCATGATAGGAAGGTTCCGGAAATGGAGGTTGTTCTATGGCTCCCCAAGGGTAAGAATAATTATACGAAGGGTAGTCACCGGAAGCCGTGGGTAAGCAATGCAAATTTTTTTCTTTTTTCTTTTTGATTTTTTTTTGTATTTGTATAAAATAGAATGAAAAGAAAGAAGGGATAGATAGCAAAAGAAAACCTCAAAACTAACAAAAGTCTAGACTCAACTACAACTCCCCGGCAACGATGCTATTTTGCTAGTGCGATTCCCGCGTCGTTAGTTAAATGGGAATCGGTGAACTAGGCAAATGATAATTTGTAAAACATGAAAATACTACTCTAGCTAGTAGACTGGCAAGATCGAGGTCGAACCACAGAGAGTTGACTGAGTCTAAGGAATTTGCAACGAGATGAGATTTGGTTTTGCCGGGTTTTAGCAGAAGGACGCAACCCTTGAATTGGTTTTGATTTTAAACTTGAGAAAATAAGACTTAATCTAAAAGGATGAAAATTCACTTAACTAAGAGGAATGGCTACGGGAATTCCTAACACCCGACCTAGGATAGATTCGACTTCGCAATGGTCAAGAGATAATACGGGAGTAAGGAGTTGGTTCTCATAGTCACAATGTCGAACATCAAAGGTGACATAGTTAAAGGCATGGCGTGTGCCAAGGTGATTGGCCACACTCCATCGAATAGGTTAACAACCCCCGATAAAGACCTAAATTAGAGAACTCGAGCTCCAAACTCTAATACAACCTCAAGACAGTAAAGACGGGTGAATTCTAAGGAAAATCGTTCGTTGGGACATTTCATCGAGCATCTAGCGAGACATTGCATCAAGAATTGTTCGTGCCACGTTAATTGCCACGACCAATCAAAATGATAACATCACTAAATCAAGACCTACAGCGCGAACTCAATACCCCTAAAATCCACCACAAACAAGTATAAGACGTGGAAGTCAAATCTAAGCTAGGACGAGGGGTGCGAGTCACCCCATGACCATACCGCGGAGACTACCCCTCCATTGTGCTACAAACAACCATTGAAATGTAAATAACACACATTAATAAAAATGCAACACGTGAGACTAAGTAGATGAATAGAGAGAGAACAACATTAGGTACAATATTCATAAATGAAAAACTTACAAATTAGCCATGGAAGTTCAAGAGAATCAAGAGAGAAGATGGAGGGAGGTAGAGAGAGAATCACCCTACCCCAAGAACCCCAATACATGATAATAATGAAGTAAAAACGTGCTAAGTCTTTTTACAAATTCATATTTATACTCTATATAATTTTCGGACAAAAATACCCTCAAAACAGTGCTAAAAATCACCCCAGAATAGGTTTGCACCGGTGCAAGAAAGGGCTGCACCGGTGCACAACAATCAGAATTTGGGTAGTGGGACTTTGCACCGGTGCAAGAATTAGGTGCACCGATGCAAGGTTGAAAATCACTATAGCTGTCTGCGATAAACTCATCTTCTCCCTTGAGTAAAATCCCTAAATCGAAAAGGAACATCGAGGTAATGTACCATCCTCCTTGAGTCTCCTGTGTGAACTTCAACCAATTAGTATACTGTTGCTGCATAAGCTTAAATGGAGGAGAACCCAAATTCAATTAAGTGAAACCCCAAATCACCATCTTCATTGTTAATGGTACTGTAGCTTGCCATAGAACAAGAAATCACAACCCATTTGAGCGAAAGACTGTAGCTGCGTTGAACCCCTACGATTCCATGGCAAAACCCAATTTCGAAACCCACTTTGTGTGTAATCGCGTATCATTTTGCTGCGATCTATTCTCTGCGTATATTTCACTGTAGCTCTGCAATCGTCTTCCCCGAATTTCCATAGAAGCCCTGGTTTCGAACTTCTCTGCGTGTATCAGTCACCCCCTAATTCGATATGGACGTGAACATCAATTTGGGGCAAAACCCAAATCATCTTCCACCTCGTATGGAATCCCAATGTAGAACACCAAATCGCCATTGAAGCTCTTCAATTGAGGAAGACGACCGTTGCACCGGTGCAGGGTAATGGTGCATCGGTGCACCTGTTCTGAATTTGGTTGAATCGGTGCAAAACAGATGCAAATAGCCACTGTGATTCTTGGACAAAATATTTCATGGGTGCAATGCCAATGTGCATCGGTGCACATATAGAAACATGGACAGAATTGGTCCAGACTTACATCACCCACAACTAAGCCTTAGAAAACATATTGAATGGCCAAATTACTTCAAACCACCATTGTATGGACTGTCGGCAATGCATATGAACATCCAAAGCGCCCAGACTCGCCACGAACAACAATATGATATCCGAGAATGTTAAAAGAGTACAAAAATAACCTGAAAAACAACAAGAGCTACAAAACAAAATTAAACTAAATGTGTACTAAACAAAAGTAATATAACATAAACTACGCAATATAAACAAAGTATAAAGGCACTCAAAACAGTACTTTGGCGTGCCGATCAGGTGTCTCAAAGAACACACAACTCAACCGCGGAGTAAAAGAATAACAATGACAACAACAAGTCCCAACGATACCACAACAACTAGAGTATGGACTTTTAACAAGGAGTCAAGGCTATGGGACAATCCAAGGAAACCTCACAACAACTTCCACCTACATATTTTCTTTGCCATCACAAGGAAAAAAAATAGTTCCAACGAAAATTTTCAGAATCTCAAGTGAGAAGCTTTAACCGATTCAACATAACATGGTTGTCCAACATAAGTCAAATGACATTCAACCAAAGGAACGAATCGTTAATAGAAAACCATCAATCAACACAACTATGAAGTTTTGCAACTTCAATTGCAAATGAGAAACTTGACAAAAAGGAACTCCGAAAGTGATCACAAGACAATCTCTAGATCCAATCAAAATACAATGCAAGATTAAGTTCAACATAGTTTTCAATAAGATCCCAAAGAAAACAATACAATAGAAAGATCGCAAAATAAAAGTGGGATCTTAACAACACAACAAGAACATGGACTTTCACAAATCCAATGCTGAAACGAAACTCTACCAAAGAAATAACAAAAGATGCCTTCAACTTCTTCAACCCGGATTTCTCACTGCTTGGGACACGCTCTTGCCACGTGGCCAACTTCACCGCATACGAAACAGGACTTCAAAGGAGGAACCAATACGGTACACTTTGAACGAAAATGACCCGACTGACGACACTTATGACACACAATGTGGGAGACAAAATCAACTCCCGGCTTACGTGACGAGGAAGACGAACCACCACTTTGATGATTACACGATGACTCCGCTTGGTCATGGCACTGCTTCTTACTAACATTCTCGGATGAATCCTAGCTCTTACAAGTAACGCGAGGAGGAGACTCAACTCTAGATGTCGTCTTTAGTTGACTAAGGCACAACTCCACTGCCCTGGCACTCTCTAGCAAGGATGCATAACTTTGAATATGTTGACCCACAACAAACGGCTGGATTGAGGGATGCAAGCCCCTTTCGAATCTCCTACACTTGTGACTTTCTGATCGGACCAACTCCAATGCGAAACATGACAAGGAAAGAAACTTAGAGGCATACTGAGTGACCGTCATGTCACCTTGCATCAATTTCTCGAACTGCAAGTCCATTGCCTCACGACACGAAGCAGGAAAATACTGTGCATCGAACACAGTTTCAAACTGAACCCAAGACATACATTTTGAAGAAGAGGAACTCGGTACTCCATCAATTTGTGTCAGTGAATCCCACCACACACCAGCTTCACCGACCAGTTGAAAAGTCACTAAGGATACTCGCACGGAATCTTTAGTGATTTCTAACGCATCCAAAACTTTGCGAATCTCAACAAGCCAATGATTTGCCTTCAATGGATCTCCGTAACCATCAAACTGAGGAGGATTAAAGCGAAGGAAGTCTCTAACCATCTGCAAAGATCGATTTCTCTCATTACCCAACAACAAATCCGACTCGCGACCACACGCGACAATGGCTGCTGCCAATCTCTCGGCCAACTGATCGAACTGAAACTGAACTCCATCTCCAAGAACAACGCCAGGAGTAGGGATACCACGACTATTCCGATTTACTGCATGCCTAGGAGCCATTGAAACACTGGCACAAAGAACAATCGACGTCACTACACGTGAATATTCGCATTGTAATAGAAAAGAAGGGACACAACACATAGAACGTGCAAATTTTCCCAAGAGACAAAGGACCCAAAATGGTCACCAACATCAATTCACCCAAGAATTCGGAAGCATAAAAGCTAAGTCACAAGAGGAATAGGAATAACGAACCTCATCCTACCCTTAGATGCATGAACGGAAGCCTTAACAAATCACACAACCACACAACGAAACCAAGCTTATGCCTCAAAACGGGAAAACCAACAAACCTCAAAAACCTTATCCTTCCCAAAATCAAAATTTCCACTACACAACCACAAGGATAGAGTCCCAAAACTCAACGGGACTTACGAAACCACAAGACAACCAAGAATCCATGTCTCAAAATGAAAAGGACAATGAGTCTCAAGACCTCATATCGTACCACAAATCACAA
>NMUG010009512.1:0-11253 GCA_002855965.1 Monotropa hypopitys | reverse complement strand
TCCCTTTACGTTTTTTTTGTGCCTTGACGGTGGACCTCTTGCCCTTAGTAGAGAGTTAGTTGTGACGACTTGAGGTTTAGTTGGATTAGCCTTTGGGCTTGACAATGTCAGTTCTCTTACCTTTGAGGAGATTAGTAGGTGACTCGTAGCTCGGTCCCCTTTACAGTTCAGTTCGTACTCACTTTACTGCTTTACTGTTTGTACTTCTCCCTCTACTTTACTACTGATGTTGTTGCCACTACTACTGCTTTCCATTACAGCTTTCCTACTTGTGCTGACCCCTCTTAGGCATGCACCACCCGTGCATGTTTGGTAGTGGTCAGGAGTTTATCTACTGAGCCGTGGTATGCTCAGACCTTTGTGGTCCCCCCTACAGGTAGTTGCAGGGACTTGTGGACATTGTTGAGCTTGGAGCTTCGTCAGCTTCTGGGTTTTCAGGGTTCGTTACAGCAGGTTTCACTTGGTACTTTTATTGACTCCCGAGGGTGGGATGTACCCTCACTCTCCTTTCTGTTCAGTATAGTTGTAGCCGTTTGGCATTTGTTTTAGCTTCCGATTTTCTATTCATATTGTATCATTTGTATCTGGAAATATAATGAGAACAGAATGGAGTGCATAGATACTACAAGTGTGGATCCCCCCTGCTTTAATTTAAATTGTTTTAAAAAAAAATGGTTTGAAAATCCGGGGCGTGACACTTTGCTCCAGAAAGTCACTGCTCGATCGAGGACTTGCAGTCGGTAATTAGTCTTTGGCCATTCGCTCAATGGGGTATTGACATCTTCGGCAAGCTACCAACTGCTCTGGGCGGGTTCAAATTCCTCATCACAGCAACAGACTACTTCACCAAATGGATTGAGGCCGAACCCCTCGTCACCATCACAGCTGCCGATGTCAAATGCTTCATATGGAAGAATATCATTTCCAGGTTTGGCGTGCCCTACGTAATAATGTTTGACAATGGCACTCAGTTCGTCGGCGACGTTGTCTCCAACACATATGAGGAGCTCGGCATCAGGTTCTTCAACTCCACCCCATACTATCCACAATGCAACGGCCAGACCGAAGCATCCAACAAAACCATCTCAGTCGGCCTCAAGAGGAGGCTGGAGTCGAAGAGAGGGAAATGGGACGAAGAGCTCTCACATGTCCTATGGGCCTATCGGACCACTCCCTGCCGATCGACTACTCAAACTCCCTACTCAATGGCATTCGACATGGAGGCCATCATCCCAGTCTAGGTAGACTTCCCTACCATCCAGACACAACACTTTGAACAGCCTATAAATGAATCCACTCTAGATGCCGACCTAGATCTCATAGAATAAAAAAGGGAGTCCGTCAGGATCAGAGTGGCTGTGACACCACAGTCTAAGGTGTCAACTGGAGTAGACAAGTCCCACATCGTTTGGTGGATGTAAGTTGTGTGTACTATAAATAATAGATCATGAACCTACCTTGCACAAGGCCTTTTAAATCCATGCGGACGTCAAAGCCCATTGGAACATCCAAGTTAAGCGTCCTCGTCCTGGATTAGTTCAAGGATGGGTGATCCCCTGGGAAGTCCACTGGGACTTGGCGGCCAAAGCGCACAATATTGTCCGCTTTGGCCGCCAAGTCCCAGTGGACTTCCCAGGGGGCAACCCATCCTTGGACTAATCCAAGAAGAGCACGCTTAACTGGGATGTTCTCGCTTTGGCCGTCAAGTCCCAGTGGACTTCCCAGGGTGGCACCCATCCTTGGACTAATCCAGGACGATCACGCTTAACTGGAATGTTCCAATGGGCTTTGACGCCCGTACAACTTTAAAAGGCCTTGTGCAAGGTAGGTTCATGATCGATTATTTATAGTACACACAACATACATCCACCAAGCGATGTGGGAGTCTAAGGTGTCAACTGGACTCCTGGAGGGGAGATCCGGGTCAAGTAGACAACTCCCACATCGCTTGGTGGATGTAAATTGTGTGTACTATAAATAATAGATCATGAACCTACCTTGCACAAGGCCTTCTAAAGCCGTGCGGGCGGCAAAGCCCATTAGAACATCCCAGTTAAGCATGCTCGTCCTGTATTAGTCCAAGGATGAGTGACCCCCTGGGAAGTCCACTGGGACTTGGCGGCCAAAGTAGACAATATTATGCAGAGTGGGGGCGGGTCGTTACACTGGCCTCCTATCAACAAGAGATAGCCAAGGGCTTCAACAAAAACGTTCATTTATACGTGTTCAAACCAGATGAACTGGTGCTCCGAAAGTGGTCTTGAAGAGTAGGAAGCAGAAGCTCATGCCCAACTGGGAGGGTCCGTTCAGAGTCACAAAAGTCGTCGGCAAAGGAGCTTACAAACTAGAGGAAATGTACGACACACCCATCGGCAAACAATGGAATGCCATCAACCTCAGGAAATACTACCATTAACTTGTACCAAAAATTATACAGTTTCAAAATTTTCCACTAATCTGATGCATTCCATCAAACTGACAGCCCAACTCCAATAGTCGGCTTTTGTCCCTTGGCCAAGCATCCGATAGTCATCTGTCAGGCTTCTGTTGGTCAAGGACCCCTCCTTGGCCGTATCTTTAGCAGTCATCTGCACCGACCTCCGACCAAGAAGGATTTCATTACAATGGTCGAGCCTCCGGTGGTCATCCGCCAGGCTTCTGTTGGTCCTGACATAATACCCGCCAGGCTTCTATCAGTCCTAACATAATACCCTAATGGGTTCGCCCCTTGACCGTGTCTTCAGTAGTCATCTGCACCGACCTCCAGTCAAGGATTTTGTCACAATGGTCGAGCCTCTGGCGGTCATCCACCAGGCTTCTGTCGGTCCTGACATAATACCCTAACGGGGTCGCCCCTTGATCGTGTCTTTAGAAATCGACTGCACCGACCTCTGGTCAAGGATTTTGTCATAATGGTCGAGCCTCCCACGGTCATATTCCAGGCTTCTGTCGGTCCTGACATAATACCCTTATGGGTTTGCCCCTATTGGCCAAGCCACCGACAGTCATCTGCCAAGGCTTCTGTTGGCCAGGGAAAACATCCGGTGACCAAGCCTCCAACAATCATCTGCCAGGCTTCTATTGGTCCCTTCTTTGACCAAGCCTCCGGCAGTCATCTGTCGGGCTTCTGTTGGTCTTTCCTTTAACCAAGCCCTCCGGAAGCCATCTATTAGGGGTCCGGTAAAATACATCAAAGCTACCGAAGGATGAAACTTATAAAACATTCCAAGCAAGCAAGGAAGGAAAATAAAGAAGCATCTCATATCAAAAGCTAGTTGTCCAGAGATTAACAAAATGAAACATATTTCAAATTAAAAGCACAAAGGTGGGGACTTTATTATTCTGCCGGAGGAGGCTCCTCCTCCTTGTCGACTACCGAAAAAGTGTCTGAGACCAGAGGCAGCTCTATGTACGGCTGCTCGTTGTACGTCCAGGCGGGGTCGGACTCATCGATGTCCGCCACATCCATTGCCCGCTGGTACCTCGCCCGATGGCCGGCCAGATATCTGGGCGTATAGCTATGCACATATTGTGCTTCAACCTGCTCGTGACACTACTTCCGATAGTCGACCTCCGCATCGCCATATCCCTTGGTATATCCGACGGCGTTGGCGTCCTTTGCCTCCTTCTCCAACTTTTTCTTCACCGAGGCTAGCCGCTTCTTGAAGGAGTGATTCTCATTTGTCGCGCCCCTCTTCAGACTAGCAATTATTTTCTTGTTCTGATCCAAGGCATGTTGTAACCCCGTGATCTGGGTGGCCTGATCGGCGGTCTTATCCATATAGTGGACCCGCTCTTCGGTAATCTTCAGAAGCCATCGGTGATAAGTTGAAAAGCTCACGACCGCCTACAGAAGCCCAAGAATCAGCAAACAGAAACACAAGTAAAATGATCCGGCAAAAGAGCATCAAACAATACCTAGATCAAGGAAGTAAAGCCATAGTCCAGTCGGGGGATTATATTCTCCAGGAGGATGTTTGTGTTGTTCGGAGACTCTAGAAGCCGGGTGAAGCGGAGGGCCAGCTCATTATTAGCCACCACACTGTCTCCTTCCATCACCTCCCTCCCATCATCCCAAGTCAAGGCCAGCTATCATGGCTTCTCGGCCTCTTAGGCCGGTCCCTTCCCGGTATCCCTGGGTGTCGCCATCTCTGTCTTCTTTGGGGAATTACCCTGGCATTGTCGGTTGCCAAAAGTCTCTTCCCTTGTTCTCTTATCACCGACAGCAATAACCAGAGTCTGTGAAGCAGTGGCAGGAGCGTCAGGAGTTTTGGTGCGTGGAGTGGCCGGCACCTGAGCAGTAGGGTCGGCCAGTTCAGGAGCTAGGGTTTCATCCCCCTTCTTATTTTGGAAGTCTATCTGGAAGAATTTTGGTTGGTGTCCTGGCCTTGTCATTTCTTCAGGTTGTTCTTCTGCCACTCTCCGATGTTCTCTCTTCCTCTTGTCCTCTAGGAAGGACAGGTATGTCGGTTTGTATCTCAGGAGGTCCAGAGCATCTCTCTCTGGTATAGCTCGGAAGGCAGAAACGTTCGCTGCAACTGCCTGCTTCTTCAGTTGAAGGGTGACCTTTGAAAGAGCTGCAAAATAGGTATCATAATTCAGTCGACAGGAAAACAACAGGTACAATTTGAAGTAAGTCCAAATATTCTTACGAGGTGACCCCTTTTTGGTCGGCAAAGGCTTGGAGCCATCGGCTGGTTTGTTGTACCCTCTGTACACAGCAATATAGATATTTTCTCACCTCTCCGAATCTAGAAGGCGGCTGAAGAGGTCTCCGACCCCAGCACAAACGCTCAATAAATAGCGTCCGGAACGTTTACTGTGTGATAGAGTAAAGAGGGGAAAAGATCAGAAACTGTGAAGCAGAAGCCGTGGATCTGACTCAGCATCCAGATACATCCAACTATCCGGTATGAGTTAATCGACAATTGGGATGGGGTCAACCCATATTTAAGAAGGAAGTCTCAGATGAACTCGTCAACAGGGAGCCGAAGACCCCCTCTCGGTAAAGACCATGAGGGGGAAGGTCACGTGGTCGTCGGCATAGGAGAGCTCTTCAGATTCCCCTAGAGGGTCAAGGATGATATCCGAAGGAATGACATACTTGGCCCTGAAGTCAGTCGGTAAGGAGGCTTCTCTATCGACATATTTGAGGTACGGGTAGAGGCGCATGTTAGATGGTCATACAATCTCATCAATCTCCTCCTCAGCCACCTCAACTGCGCCATTTATTTCTCTTTAAATTCACAAGGAAAAACAAATTTCTCATTTTCATTTTCATTTTAATAAATCGGTTTTGCCGATATGTTATTAATATGTATCGCTGTCTAGTTTGGAATATACCGACTCGACTTATATATAATATCGTATCCCCTGTCTACATATATATATATATATTACGCATACATATAGTCTCCCTCTCTCTTTTCATCATTCTATTTTGCTGCGCAAAATCATTTTTTAAAAATAAAAGATTAAAGGAATCCCTCGATTCATGTAGTTCAGTGAAAGCCTGTAGTAACTGACCGACTTGTATCAAAGGAACATCTTGTGAATCGGGTCATACCAAGTCACTTGATATCTTTTGGAATTTCCCCAAAACTCAAGAAAATAAATCTTTTCTCAAAATATTAAAAACATTATAAAAATTAATTTTATTGATTCATATCGTTCGGTGAAGGCTTGTAGTAACTGACCGGTTTGGATCAAAAGAATATCTTGTGAATCGGGTTATATTGGGCCGCTCGATATCCTTTTGGAATTTCCAAAAACAAGAATAAATTGTTTTCTTTTATAAATCAAAACACATTACAAATCAAAAATTAAATTCTTCGATCTAAGTCGTTCAGTGAAAGCTTGCAAGTAGCTGACCGATTTGGATCACCCAATATTCTTTTAGAATTTTCAAATCAAAATAAAAAATATTCTTTACTAAACACATTCGAAGTTCTGTCTGATTGAAAAATATAAAAATAATCAAAAAATAAAAATTCAATTCATCCTTCAAAATGTTTTTTATAAAAGGCAGAACAGAATCAAAATGTTGTCCGTCTAAAAAATACATTCAATTAATTCAAACATTAGTTGTATATTTTATTTTTCTCTTGGCCGAGAAATCATTGACTTTTAATTGGAAGAAAATTTACTTTTGAAAATGAAGTACCAAAAGGGTGAATGGGGTGCCTAACACCTTCCCCGTTCATAACTAAATTCCCGAACCTAATTTATGATTTCACAGACCATCTTATACAAATAAAACTGATGACTTGGCACACCATAACTCTATGCCGAGTGGCGATTCTAAAAAACAGATTAATAATAGGATGAACATTGTCTTGGCAATTACAAAACTGTTATTAAGTCTGAGCATTTTAAAAATCCAGTAAGTTCAACCATCATCAATTTTTATTTTTTTAAAAACGTCGCATTAAACCCCGAAAATACAAAGTACGCCTCCAGAACGCGCCCCCAAACACCCGCAGGAGCGAAGACGGGAGGCGGAAGATTTTCTCGGCGAGACAGCTCGCGATTCTGCCGGGGATATGAGGATTTCAGCTTCCAAAAATTTCCAAAAAAAAAAAAAATTCTTCCAACTTAAAATCAATCATCTCTCGGCCAATATTATTGATGTGCATTGTGTTTATTCTTTTCAGGGACATTACAGGTGGCGTGCTTCACTAAAAAATATTTGCTAAATTTTTTTTACTGTACTGAAACATTTACTGCTTACTTGTATATTCATTATACTGCAAAAAGGATTCCCTTCAATTTCAAAAAAAATCTTACTTTTACTGCATTGTAAATTTTCATACATCATTTGTATTATCGCTTATTTCGGGTGGAGGTCATGACCGACCGAAATGGACGTGTCCCTTATCAACCCCCGGGAGCCCAACAGTAATCCACGTGACCCATAAAGAAGTCCGTGGGTGAAATAGGATACTCCAACCAAATCACCGATTTGAAGATGGTATCCTTCGGGGGCCAGAGGTCTGAAGATTTGGGAGCCTTGAAACCTCTCAGCCACATAACCTCATTTTGCATATAGAAAAGCCAAAAAAGTGTCATAAATCAAAATCCCGTTATTACTATTAGGGGAACACGTTCATTTTCGAAGGGAATCCCTATATACATTTTGTTAAATCAACATAATTTTTTTAAAAAAAAATAGATAGTGTCTTTAAGAATACTGGTCAAGATTAGACTATGGACTCATCATTCATTTTTTCCAAAATAATTACAACCCAAGATAATGCCCCAGACTTCATGTCTGGGGTATGTCCTGAGTTATGAATTTAAAAGAAGTCCATATGTCTCCAGTGTCCCTAGATAATTTTTCTTGTTTACTGACCTAAGTTTAGTGTTATCGTACAGATATCAATACGGCTCACTCAGATCATCCCCAAGGTCCACAAACAAGAATCACTCGATCTTTAGCCCGAATAATGGCTGAAGACACACTTAATCAGACTCCACATGAGTCTGAGACAGTCTCCATGGAAGAATATCTTGTTGTCTGCAGATCTGTGTATAATTTGCAAGCCATGGTGGAGACTCTAATGGCTCAGCATCAGAATCCACCCGCAATTCAACCGACCGAGGTTGACCCATCCTCCTCACACCAAATACCACCCAACACTGGGAATATTCAGGGGCAGACAAAACCAATTCCTACTGCACAAATTCCAACTTTAAACCCATCATTACCAATGGGAAACCTTCCTCTACCACCATCAGCTGTCACTCTGCCAACTCAATCGCATTATATTCTTACTCTCCCCACTTTTCCACATGCCCAAGATGACTTGGAGAGTCATTTGGATGACGTCCCCATCAAGAAGGAAGACGCACCATTAACTTTGAAAGTGCAACAACTGGAAGATGTCTTTAAGTCTCTCCGAGGGCCAAATGCTTACACGTCGATTAGTTTCAAAGACCTTTGTTTTTATCCGGGTATGAAATTACCGTTGAAATTCAAAATCCCATACTTCTCAAAATACGATGGCACAGGCGAACCCATGACACATCTACGTCTATACGCCGGAGCACTATGTGGATATCCTAATCCTGAAGGATTAATGATGCATCTTTTCTAACATAGTATAACTGGGGCAGCTGCCCAATGTTTTGCCCATCTGGATTTGAAATGTCTTCGCTCATGGACAAACCATTCTCAAGAGTTTATCCACCAATATCGTCACAATACAGAGATGGCAGTCAATCGTCTCTATCTTATCCAGATGATGCAGGAATTTGGGGAGACTTTTCGCAAGTATGCCCTCAGATGGAAGAACCAAGCATTTCAAGTTGATCCCCCTCTGGATGATTCTAAGTACGTCCACTTGTTCGTACAAACGTGCAAGGGATGTATTATAAAAAATTTTGCACCTCTATTGGGAGGTCGTTTAATGAAATAATCTTGCAAGGAGATATGATCGAGGACGACATCAAAACCGGAAAAATCCTTGATCCATATACCAAGACGGAGGACTCCTCACCATCATGTACCAAGAAGCCTCTTTTGAAAAAGGCTACGGAACCCGAAGTCTCAGCTGTCATGCTAGCTCCAAGGCCAAACAATCAATTCTCCTTCCAACCTGGGTATCCAAATTACCCTCAGCAACAAACCCAATCCCGAACCATCAGGGAGTTTAACATAATTTTTAAAGAAAAAACCCACAAAAATTGATCGGTTCATCCGAAAGAGGGGAAATTATTTCTCGAGTTCCAAAATAACTCAATATTGGGACATACCTCTTATATCCTAATCCATTTCAAAACATTCCTTTTTTATCCCAACAATGGGGCATCTCATCCATAACCCAATATATCGGCCCAGTCATCTAAGTAAAGTTATCACAAAGTTGATCTTTACTTCCCGTTACAAGGAGTAGAGGGCATAAAGTCAGGTTTATAAGGTAATGATCAATCTCTAATGGTCACATCATGATGTTTCACCAACTGTCTTATGCTGAGTAAGTGATTGGGTTTTCATCTCATAATGGTAAAACTTTATAATGCTACTTGGGAAAGAAAACACTGCTGAAAATGTGAAAACAGGGTAATAATTTGTAAGAGTAACCTCTCGTGGTTAGGTAGAGCTATGTATTGCTTAGCAATAGTCTTTACCTTCTTTTAAAAAAACTATGGGAAATTGAGCAAATCCTCATACTTGGTCGGGGTATAGCGTGGTTGACTTTCCACCCACACAAAAATAAATAATAATTGCAAATCTTTTTCTTTATGAATCGAAAGACAAAAGTGCTAAAGAATTTTGTTTGAACAAATACACATTAGTTAGGTTGTTTCAAAATATGTCTTAGCTATTGAGTTTCTATATGCTAGCTTTTGTTGAACATTCTTGTGGCATCCACGACTCAAAAAAAACTCACATACATATTTTAGCTATGCTTACATGATTTCGACTAAAAAGGTGACCATGATTCGAAAATTTCGAAAAATAAGTGGAGACATCAAGCCTCGGCGAGTCTCGAACTAATTCTTCTTTTGTAGAGAGTTATCCCACAACTCATCCGAGATCATAATGATAAATCACCCATATAAAAATCCAAGTGAGTTTTGAGCTTGTGATCCTTTGAAGAGAGTTATGCTACATCTCAAAATGACATGCTTCTATGAACAATCAGAAAATCTCCAATCCTTCTAAAGTGAGTCAAACCTTATTTATGTCTCATGAACAAAATCTTGGAAGTCTTACAAACAAAATATACCATGATAAGGAAAGAATTTTGGGCCATCTTTGATATTTTAACCCTGGTCGTTTCATTCTATTACAAAATCCTAGTTTGCGACTTTGAGCCTTTAACCTTTTGTTTGATTAAGCCATAGGACTCGAGGACGAGCAAAGGTGTTTACAAGAACACAACTTTCAAAAGAATATTGGATAGTGCAGAACGGGTAAAGGCTCGCCATAATTACTTTTTCCTTTTAGACAAGAAAAGAATGACAACCATCTATCGCTCTAAAAGCTTCAACAAGAATGTGCATCCAAATGTTTTTTAAGAAGGGAATTCTTTCCAAAAGCGAATCCTGTTCAAGATAGGCGTGGTTTCTCTCAGAAATAGACAAAAATGAATTCAAATGCTACTACGCATGATGTATAGCATACTTTAAAAAAAAGAGAAATGATTGCGATGTTATTTTAATAAAGATATTTTCTTGTTGCCATTATTCCAAACAAATTGAGCAAAAGCGCATTTTTTTCTCTATACCATTATATTCTTTTCTTTAGTCAAGGGCGGCGAAAATAAAAAAATCAAATCATCACAAAAAAAAAAATATATGATGATCAAAACGGTCGTCTCCCCTGCACACAAAAGCAAAAGGGGGATTCTAAATCTCATCTCTTCAAAGTTATCTCTTCTCAAAAAGCATTGTGTATGCTCATATTTGTTCAGAATAAGGCAAAAAAGAATTTGTTCTTTTTAAACTTGAAAATGCAATCTTTTAAAAAAAATCTGATATAGTCAAAACCTGAAAGGGGACTGTGGTAGCTGGATCCTGAACGTCTTGGGCCGGACCCCCGGTTATCCGGATCAACCCAACATCCGGATCCAACACACATCTCACGGAGCAATCTAGGGCCGTCGGTCTCACGGACCTCCGGACACACACTGCTGTCGGACAGATCCGGCAGATCATCATGTGTTCGATATCCTAAGCAGTCTCAACGGACACCAGAAGGAGTCAGGCCGGTCCGGCCATGCGGTCTCCTTCAACCTTCGGCATTCCCATCCGGACGTCAAGGAAGCCCAGCGTTTCCGCTCCCCACTGGGAGAGGGGACAACTTCCACCGACGGACGGTCCAATGCCGAAGGGGTCCACCATCGGCAGCAGCAGGGAACAATGACCTCCGGCAGGTGGCACTCGGGTCGGCCGTACAACTGCTGACATGGATCGGGTCGGTTCAGCGGCCCAACAATACTATAGGGCTGACGTCAGCACCCGGCCTCCCGTCCGTGTGCTTCACACGCTTGCATCTTGGCGGCCAAGTCAGGACTCCTATAAATATCCCGTCAAAACACTATTCGCGGGATCCGAGGAATTCGAACATTTGGTACCTCTCCGACTCTCATTTCAGTTCACAGTTTCCTTTCTCCAACAGTCGCTGACTTAGCCATCGGAGGCCCCTCTCGGTCGCTGCCGACCGGTGGGCACTAACCTTTGTGGTTGCAGGAGCCAAGCAGGTTGACCCTTTTCTCTTATAGGTATTCGAAGCATCCAGCCGAAGCA
>NMUG010009511.1:0-11247 GCA_002855965.1 Monotropa hypopitys | reverse complement strand
ATAGTCGTTCTTGCGACTAGGAAGTTGTAGTGCTCTTGCGATTGAGCCTTAAATTCTATATCACTTCGTGACAGTGAGTGTTAGAGCTTGTCGTTTGCACCTTTAAAGTTGATTGTCTTTTCATGGTCGAGTCTTGACTTCCACTCCAGTGATATGGTAGGCTTCTCGTTGGATAGTCTCGTGGTTGATGGTCGTTTACCTTTGGGATTGATTGGGTCTCCCTAGTGTGTCTAGTCCCCTGTGTGAGTTGCAAAATCACGGTATGGCCTTGCATGTGGGATTGTGACTAGTAGTTGCTCCTTGATGTGTTATCATTTAGTGATCTAGGGTTTGTGATCTTCTTGAGAAGTGATAATATCGTAGTGTGGTGAGACCTTGTGGTGGCAGAGAACATATGTGGTTCACGTGGGGTGTGAAGTATTCGTGGGTCGGTAGGTTCTCCTTGCGTGTTAGTACCAAGTGGTTGATGTTGGTAGTGTTCTACCCTTGCTTGATATGAGTGCCAGTTTTGACTTGTGGTTTGAGGTTACTTGAGGATTTGTATTGAATTTAGTACTTTGTGGCTGCGGTTACTTCTTGAGTGAGAGAGAAGAATGAAGAAAGTTAAGCGTGGTACCTTATTCTTATAGCAGCTTTGAGTTTGTGGCTTGAGATCTTTCGGAAA
Source organism: Monotropa hypopitys (assembly GCA_002855965.1). Lineage (NCBI taxonomy): Eukaryota > Viridiplantae > Streptophyta > Magnoliopsida > Ericales > Ericaceae > Monotropa > Monotropa hypopitys. Next base: position 10,583 of record NMUG010009511.1, on the reverse strand, counting down.
AGACTGGATTTGTGTGGATCCCTTAACAATTAGTTGGTTGTTGGTTATTTGAGTTGTGGAATGATTTGGATGTTAGACTTGTTTCGGGTTACTTTGGTGGTTACTCGGTAAGGCATTGCGTATTGTGGCAATTTGGGAAATTGGCTTGAGGTATTGTGTAACTGCTTGGGACTTGAAGACGAGAGTTAGAGTTGCTTTCTCATTTTGGTATAAGGTTATAGAAGGTAAATCATGATTGGTGGATTTCTTCACTTAGTCTTGGTTACGGAATGTGGTTGGCAGTGTGTCTCTCTTTCTCAGCATTTGAAATTCCTCCTTGCTTAACCTTTGCGGATCAGTGAGTGGATGTCGTCCTTGGTTTCTTGTTGACTCTTCGGCTCTCTTGGGTTAGTGTGCGCTTGTGCCTTATCCTGGTCGTTACTAGGATTCCTAGATTCGGGGTCTTGTGCGATTGACTTCTCGTAGTTCTCGTCTGGCACTTGGTGGCGATTGCAAAAACTGTGCGTTGTTTGGGAAACCTTCGTGTTCCTTGTTCTCTTCTTGTGGTGTTGTAGATGGTTTTGACCATCTTCTTTTCGATTGCTCATGGAGTGTCTTTAGTCTCGGCATGTGTTGAGATGGTGACGTGTTGTTCTTCTCGTGCGTAGAGAATCATCTATCCCGCGAAATCTTGTTGTCAGGAATTATATCCTTGCTTGGAGCATTATTGTCTTGCGGGTTGCATTCTTGCATTCGCTCTTGTCCGTCGTGTCTTCGTGCGAATCCGGATTGTGGCGTATCTGTTGACATCGTGTCTATTTGCGTTTAGACACTTCTATTCTACAATATTGTGCCCTGTTAGGGATTTGTCTTGAGAGTGTGTATCTATCGAGACACCTTATCTAAGTCTCAAACTCGTTTCGTTGTGAGATGTTTTCTTGTTGGGTACTGTTGATCCGTGGTGCGAAACTTTGACTTCTTTTCCTGTTGTTACGTTTACCTGTTGCTTTCGTACCAAAGTGTTCGTGTCCGTTTGCAAAATTAGTAAAGCATGGGAAAATGGGTACGATTGCATATTGAATTTTAGACTTGGTGTGAGTTTGTGCTAAGTCATGTTGTTTGGACTTAACACTTGCATAATTGGTGTGGTGCGTGTGAGTTTTTCTGTGATTGTGTGATGTATGTTTGACATGTGTGTATCAAATTGAGAAATGCTACCGGCCGTGGCATCTCAGGACGATCACCAATGTCATGCTGTCACTGCACCAGGGCGTGTGTGTTTTTATTGGGTGTTTAAGTATTGCAATGCATACGATAATCGGGTTGGTTGCGAGTAAATTTAGGATTTCGGCTCGTCGTATCGGCATATCCTTGGCTTATTCGGAGCAGAACGACGTATTCCTTGCGTGTTGACGCATCTTCACGAGGCGGATATCCTTGTTCGGTGATCTCGACGATCGACATGTGCGTGCTTGTGACGTAAACGTGGTGGAGTTCGTGTGCAAATCTCATTAGGATTACCCCTCGGTAGACTTTTGGTCCTTAAGCACGACTCCTCGTATGTCTTTTAGCGGTTGTGGATTGTGTTGGGAGGTTTGGATCCTTGAGTCGTGTGTTGTGGGCGATTTCTTGTCGGTAAGTGGTTTGATCTTTTGGGAATTGTTTCATGCGTGGTTCCTTGTTGTGAAGTGGCTTCGATCGCAGCGGAAGTGTGGTGAAACGTGGTTCTTCGTTGGATTCGTTTTGGATTGTGGCGTCAATCCTCTGTATCCTTTCTCCGGCAAATTTCGAGGACGAAATTTCTATAAGGAGGGTAGTTTGTAACACTCCGCAAATTTTAGCGCGACTTAAATCTATTTAGAAATCATATTGGGATTTCCGTTGGATGTCTCCTTTTAGTTTGGTGCTTGTCTGGGGTGTCCGGGATGGTCTCGGGGACCATTCTGCTATTTTTATTCAGATTTGGTGCAGTTGCACCGGTGCAGGTTGGGGTTGCACCGGTGCAGGAGTTGTCCAAAGTGCACTGCTTTCTTTTGAAGCAGTTGCACCGGTGCAGGTATTGGGTGCACCAGTGCAGAGTGATTTCAGTGGGTTTTGTTCAATGTTTGCATCGGTGCAGGTGTGGGTTGCACCGGTGCACAGAGGTTCCGGATATAGGCAGAGAGGTGTGCAAACCCCTGATGCACCGGTGCAACAGGGGTTTGCACCGGTACAGATCAGGTTGCACCGGTGCACCTGTGTTCCGCAGAATATCATTAAGGGCAAAGTTGTCTTTTCACTTGGGCCCCTATATATGTGTTTGGTCCGACTTTAGAGCATCTCCTTGCCCATTTTCTGCAAATCACTCCCTCTCTCTACCTCCCTCTTCTCTCCCTCTCCCTTGTATCCTCAAATCCACCTCCTTCCGTCAAGATTCAAGGCTTTTGGCCTTCCTTATCGGCGACGAGCGTGACGAGAGCTTCGCGTAGGTACCGACAGTTCGCGTATATACGGTAAGTCTTTCTCCTCTCTCAAACCCTAACTTCTACTTGCGTTCTCTCGTGTTTGATAATGGTTGTATGTCGTAGGGTGTGACGAGAGCTTCGTAGCGGCGTGTTCGGATCGCATGGACATTTTCCGGCGCTTGCTCCGGCGAACCTTTCCGGCGACTCTCCAGTGGGTAACTTATAAATCCTACATCGTGTGTGTGGGTGTGCGTATTTCTATTCAAAAATCGTAATCGCTTTAATTCCATTGTCGCCTTCCATTGTTGTGATGTTTGATTCGATTCGGTAGTCTATGTTGGGCTAATGGGGTTCACTAAAATTGTTAGATAGTGTTCTTGAGGTCGTCAATGAATGTGTGTCCAATTACCTCTTGAAATGAGTCTAGGTACTTGGAAAACATGAGCCCGTTAAGTGTTCGATGAAATGTCGAGTCGAGTTGGAAATGAATAATTGAGGTTCAAATTGGGTTTAATCATTGTGTGACATATGGGAAGGGGTGTAATACCCGAATGGGACTTCTTAGGTCGATAATAATGTAAATCGAGGTGTGTGTGGATATTCCTACGAATTGGGTTGTTGAGTGGGAAAATTGTAGTATGTCGACTAGAGGATTATTCTTGAACTGAATTGGTTTGCCTTGGCTTAAATAAACGTTGTTGGAAATGAAATGATGGCTTGCGTGGACAACTCTCCTTGGAGAGGAAATGTGGAAATTGGTGGGATTTGGAATTAGCCGTGGGCTTATCATGAATGGGGTGAACTCGATAATGCAAGGGAAATCACCCAAAATGAAATGAATGGAATGAATGCAAGGAATGTCAAATACGGGGATGGATCCTACGAGGACCACCCTTGGATAATCTTAAATCCTCCCAGTTAATCCCACCAAGTGAAACATCAATGAAAGAAATGTGAAGAGAGAGTTGTGATGTGATTGATGGCGCATGGAGGATACCATCTTGGGTTTTGGGAGGTACTTTGCCCCAACCCATGTGATGTGACAAAATGGTTTTTGAAAGCTTACGGAGTGAGGAGGTTCTTTCCCTCATGACCGGAATGTGTTGATGGTATCCATCCGGGTAGGAGGGTTCATGCCCTACCCGCGGTACTGCCCCTGGGTTAAGGATGGTCGATGCCCTTCCCGGGATTGTACTCTGCGTGGGCGAGTACCCCTGCATGGCTCCTTGTGCCGCCTAGGAGTTCTTCATTGCGGGCGTTAGTCTCCATCGTGACTCCCTTGTGTCGCCAAGGGGGAAATATGCGTGTTGAGGAGACGACTGCGGTGTCCCATGACCCGGTCTTGTTTTGTGGAGGGTAGGACGGTTGCGACCTCCTGTTCCATCCATGTGGAAAGGATGATGCTACCTGCTGGCTTAGGCAGGTGAAGGTGACATATGTGAGAATTGTTAAAGGAAAGGAAAAGCTACCTATGCAACCCAAATATCTTTCAAAGTTAAACAACACTAAATCCACAATACAGTTATATACTTGTCAAAGGAAGTGAAACGGACAGAGTTGTTGGGGTTCCACTATGTTTATTTGGGATTCGTTTGTTAATGGTTTGGGGTGTTGGTCTTGGTACAATGGTTCTTTCGGGTGATGTGGGAAGGTGTGTGCTTGCAATGGTTGGATTCCTCCTTGAGGGATCGGGATGTGGCTACTTGGTCTTGGTTGTGGTCTCAACTGAGAGTTGGTGTGGTGGCGAGACTTGGTCCCTTGGGTGTCGAGCGTGGTTTGGGTGACCCTCTATTCGTTGACTTTGGAGATACTCTTAGTCTCACTTCACTTGCGTGTGTGTGTGGGTGTGTTGTACCTTGTTGTTAACCTTGCCTTACCTTTGGCTTGTTCTACTTAGGTTCGCATGCGCTCGTGCATGCTTTGTAGTCGTTAGCTATTACCGTCACTGAGCTGTGTTTGCTCAGACCCTCCTTCCTTTCTCTTTTCTAGGTTTGTACTGCAGGGTTTCACTGGCAGGAAGTGCTTGGAGCTTGTGCGAGCAGCTGGTTCCTTTGGAGCTGCGGCCTTGGCTCTCTCTGTGTTATTGTACTTCTTTTCAGTTTTCAGGTTGCTGTCCTGTTGTAGTTGTACTCCTCTTTACAGTTTGTAGCGAGTAGTTCAGTTGTACTTTCTATTTGTACTCTTTCAGTTTTGTATATTGTATCAAGATTATTGTAATGAGGACTTCAACTGCAATGCTGCTGTATAGTAACTATTAACTCCCCATTGTTTGAGTTATTGTATTTCAAAAAAAAATATGTTGCAAATGTTTTACTTAAAAATGTGGGGTGTTACACCTTCCCTACTCGTAACAGTAAATCCCCGAACCCAATTCTAGTTGCGTAGATCAAAGTGATTTTTCAAACCAGTGACTTGGCACACCATAACTCTATGCCGAGTGGCGATTCTAAAAACAAATTAATAATGGGTTGTAATCTTGTTTCGGAAAAATTCAAACTATTGTTAATTTGATGTTTTTAAATTCCATCTTTCATTTTCAATTTTCAAAAAAACGTCGCCTTAAAACCAAGGAAAGATTAGAGTACAGTCTTCTCGCCCAGATTTTTCGGGGCGGAGGGAAGAGCGAAAATTTTTCGAGGAGCGACAATCGGGACAGGGCATGACATTTGTAGTCTCAAAACTTCAAATCTTGAAGTCCCATTACGATTTAAGTGATCCCGGTGCGTTAAAGACTTTTTCAAGGGTTTTTGAATCCCTCTTTCCTTTCATTGACTAATTAAGAGTGCCTATGGTGGATTCTGTGGGTTGATTGGAGGTCATATGGATTCTTGGCATGCGGCAAATTATTCGCTGAGAATGGTGTACGAGCGAGTAGGCATAGGGTTCCTAGGCCAACCAAGAGCAATTCGAGGTTATAGGTATGAGTCTTGTGCAACTATTCAACGAGTATAATGTTTGATTTTATTCCCACGATTTTACCAATTTAAGGTTTTCCACATATATTGTGATATTCATTGTTTCGTTTGTGATTGCCTTTATTTTCTGCTCATATTTCTTATTCTTAGTGAATAAATATTTGTAACAAGCAATCTAAAATATTTTGAATCCTAGTTAGCAAATATTCGAGATTAATATTTTTTAATTTGAATCAAAGTATATTGCTTATATTGTCTTTGGTTTAATCACCTAGAAAGGATCCTGTGTCAATCAATGAATATGAATCGTTTGAATAGGAATATGCTAATCTTAGATGGCAAAAATTTCACTATTGAAAATCTTGGATTAAAGTTGTTTTGCGATTCTTGTGTTCGCGAGTTTACCCATTCCAAAAAAAACTTCACAAGGCATAAGTTGGTAAATTCCCATCTAAACTATCTATTGATGAAAAAACTTCTCTTCAAGAAAATAATTGTGCTTTAGATATTCTTTTTTCTTTAATTGATGCAGCAAAACATCGTAAAATTACAAATTACAAGAGAGTTAAAGATGTTTGCGATATTTTAATCACATGTCATGTAGGAATGAATATTGTTAAACAATCTAAATTACATTATCTTACTGCTTAGTTTGAAACAATTCGTATTCTTGATGATAAATGTTTTAATGATTTTTATGCTAAATTGATTTTAGTAGTTAATAATTATGAGACGTTGGCTGAACGTATAGATTTCTTTTGTGTTATTATGAAAATCTTGAGGTCTCTTTCTGAATGCTTCCAAACAAAAGTTGTGATGCTTGAGGGTAAAAGAAACTTAAAAACATGGATGCTTAACTGGTCGTAGGTATATTTTAAACCAATGAGGATGATTCAATTTCTCCATAATAAACTACGTACAAGTCTATAATTTTTAAAATGATTGAAAAGCCCTCTAAAGAATCCGATAGTGACAACGACATCGATATGGACGCGTTTAATAAGTTTATCGATACTCCCAAACATTTATTTAAAAAAAATAATTTTTTTAAAAATGAAGCTAAATGTTCAAAAAAGGACTGCTACAAGCTTACATGGTCTATATTAGCGATTTGTACAAGCACTGGCATATACTTGTCGGCATAGGTCTGTACCAGTACTTTTTTGCTAGCACTGGTATAATATTCTTTTTGTCAGTACTTTCTTTACCAACGCTTTTGGCCGCTAGTAAAACATTGGAAAAATAATAGCATATATTATCGCTCATGCAATTCAAACTCAGGATGTCATGAACCAATCATTTGTATGCAAGGCTTCGAGCAACTGCACCACCATAAAATTTTATATATATTTGAAATATCTAATATATGAGATTAATTTAATAAAAAAATATATGAGATTAATTTTCAGTCCTAGTTTTTTTTAAAATTTCTCTCATTGACAACAATGTTTGATTTTAAAAAATTGACACAAATGTAAAAGAAAAATTCAATAAATACAAACTAAAAGGGAATTTCTATTGATTTATGGCAAGGGAGGTGCTACTTCCCCCCACCCCCACCCCACAACCCCATTCCCAAGCCTACCCACCCACCCAAACCCCACATCTCTCTCTCTCTCTCATATAAATTTCTTTAAAACATTTTTTTATAAAGTAAAACATTTTTTAAAAAATTAGTTTTTTTTAAAAACCAGTTTTAAATAACAATTTTTACAAAAAAATGGGTATTTTTTCAAAAACAATTTACAAAAAATAGTTATTTTAAAAAAAAAGGGTTTTGCGTATTTTAAAAAAAATCCATTTTATTTACATATTGCTCTCACTATATATCTATAATACAAAACACAATGGTTGTCCCAGTCATACATATATTTGTCACAGTCATATATCTCAGTCATATATGTTTTGAAACATCATATCTTTTATTCCTATTCTATCTACACTCAATACACATCTACACGTTTTTTGCTATGCAATGGCGATTTTAGGCGATTTAGGGTTTGAAGCTTCTGGCGGCGGGGGGTCGGGCAACGTCTCACCTGTATCTGGTGAGAGTTTGTGTGCGCCGAACATCGGAGATCTTGGTTGTCTTGGACCGCAGGTATTCCGAGTGGACGAGCTGAAGAGAGCCTCAGCGCCGGGTTCGGGCGAAAGGTTTTTGCTGAAGATTTTCGATGGATGTCAATCGCGCCTAGGGTTCTTAGCGAAGGAGATGAATGGTCTTGTGTTATCTCAGTGTTTGCGAGTGGATTCGATCATTCATGTTTCTCAGGCCATTCGTAGGTTGGTTCAGGGTCGTGAGGTCACTATTCTTATCGATCTGAAAGTGATTGTAGTCGAGGAACAAGACCTAGGGAAGAAGGATGAAGACTCGAGCGTCTCCCATGGCAGTCTCGTGGAGGAGCAGGTATGCGAAGTGATTTCATCGCAGGAGAGTGTCAAGGCGGGTTCGGAAAAGATGGAGAGGGCATCGGAGAATCAGTCGATGGTGCTGTCCAGAGGTGCTACGTAGGTGAGAGCCATCGCGAAGCAGTTCGAGAAAAAATCAAAGTCTCAGGCCCAGGTGGGTGCCATCGCGAAGAAGTTCGTGTGGACTTCAAAGTCTCCGGTGGTGGTTCCGAACTGGGATTCCCCATTAGCTGTCTTCAACGTGAGGGCTGCTGTGATTAGCAGTTTCTTTGGTGGGTCTGAGATACCCTTGTTCGGCATTGCGAAGGTCGCAATGATTTCTGCACCACCTTGGCGCCCAGGGTGTTCTTATCGTGTATTTGCTGGTAATTTTATTTTCCAGATTCCTCCTAGGTTGTTGTGGGTCACAGCTTGGCCATTGAGGGTTGCTGGTATGGGGGTTCTATCCATTAAAACTCCTAGGTTTTTTGGTGTTGGGGCTGAGCAAGTATGGGTTTCTGTGTTAGTCAACTGCTTTTTGATTTGCCATTTTCAGTTTATAGCTACTGCTGTGCGGGTTCTTGGGTCTTTGGCTAGTAGTGTTGGTATCTCTGGGAAGCTTTGGCCTGGGAAGCTTTGGCCTCAGTTTTCTTATCCTGTTTGCTCTATGTCTTTGGTATCCTCTGATCTTAGCATAGGACTGAGTGTCGCTACCATGGTTTGGATATATTTTGTGGGGTCTTTCATTATCTGGCATCCCCCCCTTTGATGGCCCTATTACTTTGATCCATGCTCGGTTTTCGACCTTGGGCATTACTATAGTTTCGGCTTTAAGTGGATGGCAGCTTGTTTAAGAGAAGGGTTATCATGCTTGTTTAACCATCAGATCTTGGTTGCGTCTTTTGGAGGTTTGTTGGGGCATTATTCCTCCTTGTGCGTTAAGATGGGAGTGCAGTTCGTTTGTGTTGGACTTGGTAGATTGGGGAGCAGAAGGTGGAGGGTCTCTTTTAGTGCCTTCCGCGACTGGGTTGTCTTGGCCAATAGCTGCTGGTGCGGTGATGGGTTATTCTGATGGCGGAGCTCCTTTGTGCGGGAGTGTAGTAGCCGTGTACACAAAAGTATTGATGTGGTAGGGGGTGTTTGTGCTGTTATCTAAGGCGGTCTTGTTAGTTGATCTTTGAGCTGAGGTAGGAAAGGCAGCCAGTAAAATATGGTTTGGTGGAAATGAGCAGTTTTAGTAGTGGAATAGTCGTTTGGCGGATGGTTAATTGGCTGTTTCTTTAGCAGTTTGCGCAGTGGGCAGTTTGTGGTAGTGCTGGTCCAGGCATCCAATGGCCTATTGGATGGTTTGGGGGTTTTTTGTTGTTGTTCTTTGTTGTTGTTTTATGGGGGTTTGGCAGTGGTCAGGTTATGTGGTTGGGTGGCTTTTTTTTGTCGCTGTTTGGCCGTTCTATATGGCGGTTCCATTGGTTTTTATAATATAATGTAATTTTACCTTTCAAAAAAAAAATACACATCTACACTACACTCAGTACATAGTCAAATGCAATCTTGGGCAATGCGAAAAAATTCCTTGAGCCACCGCCCAAACTCTACATCCACACTCGTTCCACGCCCACACAAACTTCTCTCTCTCTCAATACAGAGTTTCACGCGAGACCGCCCAAACTCTCCATCCACACTCATTCCACGCCCACACAAACTTCTCTCTCTCAATACAGAGTTTCATGGGTTTTCGATTTTCCGGTGATGAAGACCCCCCCTCCGCATCTATACACTCCCCTTCGTGTTGATTAGCCGGTGATGAACAAACCCTTGCTGGAATGTCGACTAGCCGGTGATGAGAAACCCTCTTCCAATCACGAGAAATGTTGTTCTCTATTCTCATAGTGAACCTTCTCCTCGAGCCACGCCTGTGCTGATGGAGATGGGTGAGAGAAATCGTGGTTCTGTATCTCCATTTCTGTGCTTTTTTGTGTTCTTTGTGGTTGTGATTTCTGTGGGTTTTCGATTTTGGTCGGGTTTCTGTCACGTATTGGGCATGACCAGTAGGAGCAAATAAGAGCATTGTATTAGTTCTTATTTTCTTCTTTTTTGTTAATTTCGTATATCTTGACAGCATAGAGCATGTGAGTTGTTAGTTGGTTACTGAGGTCAGCAGAATATATAAGTGTAATGAAGTGGGATAGAAAAGTGTGAATGAAAATATTGAGCTCACTTGTCTCTCTCTAGTCTCTCCTTCTCTCTTGTTCTCTCTCGTTTCTCTATCTGCAACTTCTTCTTACCTCCTGCTCTTCTATTCTTTCCACAATTAACCTGCATTTAGCTTCCCTTCACCTGAGTTTATCAGATTTCCCTTGTCAGGACACCCAGTTCAGGACAAATTGGTATCAGAGCCAATCGATCGCTGTGAGAAACTAGCCAATTGAGCCCAATTTTTTCCATAGTCACGATCATTCGTTCGGAGCAACAAACGATGTCCACTAACCATGAGCTTAACTCAAAAATACAACAATCAAAGCGACAATGATTTCAATGCAAGCGGAAATTGAGTCCAATAAAACAGAACTAAAACAAAGCCTCCTCTCAATGCAAGCAGAATTGATGTCCGGGATCAAACAAATGCTGATAGATAGAGGAAAAGGGCAAGCGGGACTGCTACCCACCCCTGAGCCACCGTCTGAGTTTATGTGAGAGGCTAAAAGACCCCAACGAAGCTTAGAAGATGAATTCAAAAACCAAAGTGGACAATCCTCTAATCAGTACCAAAATTATAGAGAGGGAAATCAGGGCTTCCATAATTTAGGTATGCCGAGAATTGAATTCCCTAAATTCAATGGAGTAGACGATAGAGGTT
>NMUG010009510.1:0-11253 GCA_002855965.1 Monotropa hypopitys | reverse complement strand
GGAACCGGTTATGCGATTTAGGGCAACAACCCCATGATGATGCGCACCATGTTGGTGGACATCTGAATGAGAGTAAGCCCTGTGTAACTGCAAAACTCCCTAAAAAGGGGCTCAAGGGGAAACCTAATCCCTGCTTGAAAATATTGATCAAAGGGATGACCATAGTGTTTTCATCTAAATTTTCAAGTTTGGAGTTGGGAGGAACCAACTTAGTGGCCACATCATCGGGAATGTTATAGAAATCCCGGAAGTGGGCCATCTTGGCAGGGTTATTAATTCTGTGCTTGAATATACCCATGGATGGAGGAAGTATCAATGATAAAGACGAAGAGTAAAGGTGAAGAAGGGACTTACAGGTGTTTGGAGGGAAAGAGAATCAGGGAGTCTGCGATTAAGGGATGAGGTATGAATTTAAAGGAGAATAATGTTAAAAGAGAATGTGTTGGGAGGCCAAAGGGTTTTTTGGCGCCCTGCTTAATGGACTTTGTGGGAATCGAGAGCCCTACGTCGTTTGGAGAGCAGTTTGCATTAATAATTGTGTTTGGGTCATCCCCTTCATACATATTTCATATACATTTTTTATACATTTTTTTATACATTTTTATACATATTTTCATATATATTTTTATACACATTCTATAAAAATAAAAAAATAGTATAAATATTTTAAAATGTGTAAAATATTTTAAAATATTTAAACATAAAAAAATAGTTTTTTATTTTTTACAAAAACTATTTTGATTATATTTTTTAACTATATAAATGTTTAATTTTTGTAATTGAATTTAAATGAGTAAAAATTTTAAATTATTTTACTCAATTATGATTTTTTTATTTTTTTACAAAAAATTTTATACCGAAAATATGGATCGAGTGTCGTCACTCATCATGAGTGTCGAATGCACTATCAACACCCGAAATTTTATCATACTCTTAGATATTGTGTTGTGTTTTTTATTCTGTCGTCACGTGCCATCAGCACGGGCGATCACTAGTTTTATATATTATCTGATTGAACTGATTTTTTACACTTTATTATAAAATAATATTTTACATAAAACCAAGAAAAAAATTACGTACGAGGCTCACGCTGTAACGACCTAGAATTCTAAACGTATTTTTTTAAATGAAAATATATTTTTTATGTAATCGACGAAGGTCGAGGTTCTATAGATGATAATCTAGCGATTTAGAGTAGTGAGGATCACCGGTATTAAGTCGGTGTTGTTTTTGGTCGTTCCGGTAATATGCCGAGACCCTTCTAGGCTCATTATGACCTTGAGATGTTTTGAAATTTTACATGTACTCTTCATGAAAGTTGTAGAGAATTTCATTAGAAATCCAACGCAACTTGAATCGCGTCAATCGGAGTTCGGACGAAAAAGTTATGGTCAAAATACTCTCAAACAACCATGAGGTTCACACAGCAGGTCTTCTATATCGAAATAAGGTCTCTCCCACCCTTCTATATATCGATATAAGGTCATGGCTGCCCCTTTTTGAAGCTATATTTCGATATGTAGCAGCCCCCTTCCTCCCTTCATTTCGAAATGTCTCTTTGTTAAATCCCACCAGTGAAACTTCCATTCCAATATAGCCTGACATTATATCGAAATGAGGTGTCCAACATTTCGATATGTTGTTTTCATATATATATCGAAATGTTGTTTTAATAATTTCCATCAGAGAGCTTTTCATTTCGATATGTAACCCGTACATATCGAAATGCATTATTCATTAGGATTGCCCAATGACCCTATATTTCGATATGTAGCTTGACTACATATCGAAATGATAGTTTGGGAGGCAGATTTTGGGAGGATCATTAAGGGCATTTTGGTCCTTTTGGCTGCATTGTGAGCACACATATAAGAGCCAAACCCCTTCACCAATATTCAGAACCCTATCTCTCACTCTCTCTCAGCCGTATCCCTCTCCTTCTCTCTCTATATCTCATTGCTCTCTCACTTTCTCTCTAAGTTTGAGAGAGTTTGAGCCACTTTTGGAGATTTTACTCTTCACCAACGTTGAAGAGGATGTCAAAGGCTAAGGGGTGACGGTCTCGGATCGTGGCCTTGTGAAGGATCCCTCACCTAGGGATTTCGAGTTTTGGCAATTTCCGGTGGGTAAACTCTTGATTATTATTAAGTATGTGTGTGTGTACCCTAGGATTTATTTTCCGTAATCATGTCATATCGACATTGCATTTTGGTAAAGTATGGACTTTACTTCTTGAGGTGATCTAGGGTTAGTGCTAATGGATATGGTAGGATGTGTTTAGTACAAGTTTGGTGGTGATTTGGTGAGTGATAGGTTGATTGGTGGCCATTGGAGCTTAAGGCCACCAAGTGTTCGACGAAATACCCCAAATGAATCTTGAACCACGTCTTGGAGCAATTGACACCGCTAGATCATCCTACGACTTATGTGGTTGCGTTGTCGGTCACGTTGAGTCCGTATGATCACCGTAGGATCCATGTGATTTGGTGAGCCCCAAGTATTTGATAAAAGTCTTAAGTGAATGACGGGAGTCAAAATGGGTCTAGTTGGACCTCTAGGTTATTGTGGTAACTTCTCCTAGTTGGTATGGGTTGTACTTTGGTGTAGTCGTAGTTGTATTCACCCTTATGCTTGTTGGTCTCCCTTGAACATGTCAAGGGTGAGCGTTGAGATGAATAGTGAACATGTGAAGGATAGAATCGGTGGATTCTCCCGTTGCTCCAATTAAGGTTGAGTTAGGAGTGAAATGACTTGACAACACATCCAGCGAAACCAATGAACTCTAAATATAGAGGATGTGCCCTACGAGGGCTACTCGTACCCAACCTCGAATCTATCACTTAAAAAGAAGCTTGGTTTAATGGCCTTGGCTAGGCTTGATAACAATAATATGGAATAAGGTAGGTTTATTAGCCTTGGCTAGGCTTGGTAATAATGGCATAACGTGGAAAATGTAACAAAATGTAATAATGTGGTGTCATGGCTTGGCGAGACATGATGACCTTGATAGGGGATTGATACTTGGATACGGAAATGATCTTGGCTAGATGTATCCCGGGATGGTCGCTCCATCCACGACATTGTGCATAATGGGGGTGACGTTAACCCTCCCAACGGTCTTTGGGAATGACGAAGAGGGACGGATGGTGTGTTACTGGAACATCCATACCGAACCTACCCTATCAACCAAACTTAATGAAAAGTTGGATAACATGGAAGGTGCTTAGCGAGACGCTTCCATAGTGAGTCCATTATGCAAGAACCATGAATGTAATGAAAATGACATGTTACAAAGGTATAAACGTTCCAATGTAAAGTCAAAATGCAATGAAAAGGTTAGGATAACCATAAATGCCCTGGCTAGGGATTTGGTGGTTATCCATGTTATAAAATAAAGGAAATAAAGTAAAGCAAAGGAAAGAAAGGAATCTCTCAAATACTTCAAGTGATACATGAATCCATCACACAATGATAATGGTAGTTAGTGAATCACGTGAGGCAAGCTCATGTTGGATATCTTAGTTTCGCTTTGGGTTAGGATCCTTAGTTGATCCTTGGAGTTGCTTGACTTTAGTAGTGAGATTGTTTGGATAGAGATTAGGGGTTGCTTCGGTTGGACTTGGGGTGTCGTACCCTTTATAATTAATTGACGTTACGGTTTTGGTTAGATATCCTTTGTTGGCGTTGCGCCTATGTTACTGTTGTCTTGAGTTAGGTTTACACTACGTGCACTTTAGTTTCTTTACTATTCTCGTACTTGTTGTGGACACGTAGGCACGCACCGCATGTGCATGCTTGGTAGTAGTTAGGGGTTTTCTCACTGAGCTGTTGTTTGCTCAGACTCTCTTTCTTTTCCTTTTCTAGTCTGTGTTGCAGGACTAGATGGACTTGGAGTTGGAGTCAGCTGCTGGGTTTTCTTGAGTTCGGCAGGGCAGTTCTAGTGCAGCTTACACCCTTCACCTTAGCTTCAACTGAGCTTGGTTCAACACTTTGTTGTGGGTTGTACCTTACCCTTGTACTGTAGTTTCAGTTTTGTTGTACTTGTACCTTTACACTTCTGTACTTCAGTTGTAGCCGGTTTCGACATTTGTAGTCTTCGGCTTTTCTTTAATATTGTATCACTTGTATCATGAAATGTAATGAGAACAGAATGGAATGTGTAGATACTACAAGTAATATTTCCCCCTACTTTTATTTAAATTGAAAAAAATGGATTGAAAATCCGGGGCGTGACAACTTGGTATCAAAGCTTTCGGTTCGAATACTTTGGAACCGTGGGGAGACACCTAGTCTCCATGGGTTTTCTTGGTCATTACATTGTTCTTTGATCGTGTCTGTGTGCTTGTGATGCACTCTTGCTTTCTGGTTCCGCTTCTTGTTGATACTATGTTTGTTCTGTCTCCTTCCATGGATGTCGAGTTTCTCCATCCCTGGGAAGTCGAGTGTTGATCTTTGTGGCAAGTTCAGTTGCCTTGTAGTTGTTGAATATCTTGGTGTCCCTACTCTTAGCATCCTTGATGCATCTTTTGAGGTTTCCGTGCGGTTGTAGGCTCCTCGGTGTCGCTAGAGTTGCGTTTGTGTCTAGTGATAAAATGAAATCCATGAAAGTATTCGAGATTGTTGTTGGGATTACCCCTTGTTCAGTTGTTCGTAAGGAAGAACTTAGGTCTTGTTGGCATGTGGTGTTAGCACTTTGGTAACCTTGGCTTCAGTTTGGTGATTGGAAGTAGTTCTTAGAGCTCCTTGGGTTTGGTAGCTTGGTTATTCTTCCTTCTGGGATGCGAGTTCTTGAGAAATTGTTGTGGATTTGGCCTTATGGTCTGCAGGAGTTCGTATTTTCTCCGTTGTTTTAGTGAAGATCTCGAGGCGTTGCTGAGATGCTATAGTGGTTTTCCTTTAAGGGGTATGACCCGCAAGTCATATCTCTCCACGAGATTGAATTAGTTGCGCTCGTTTCGGATTTTGTAGGCTATGCGACGCCTTTGTTCGTTAGTTCATTGAGTTAAGTTCAATTGCGATGTATCTTTTTATTGGAACTCTTACCATCGTAAGGTAATCTTCTTATTAGTGGAACCCTTATAATTTTAAGGGAAGTGGATGTACCTTAGATCGTGGACAAGCCTAAGAGAACTACTATATTTCTTGGTATTCCTCTCCTTACATTTGGCTTGCACTGTTTACTTCTTGCTTAGTGATTTATTCTTAGGTTGCCTTGATTGTGCTTGTATTTTCATTATTGTGTTTGTTTGATCAAAATATATTAATCAACACTCTTGAAACCAAAACAATCCAAGAAACCTCATCCGTTGTAGTATTACAATAACTTAGGTGTAACAGAAGGGTTTTGGCATTGGTTACTTGACCTAGATTCAAATATATTTTGATCTTCCATTTATCCCAAGTTCTTTATCTTGGAGAAATTTTTATTTAGGCATAATTTTGACCCCCCCTCTCTTGATTGCACATGTTTTGCATATTTGGATTGTTGTCTACCCCTATTTTCTGGGCCAAATAATTTTTCTAATAATAAAATACCATATGACAAATCAACTACCATCATAATAATTCTCATAGTACATGCTAAAAGTGCATGAAACAAACACATCTGAGTCATGAAGAGAAAACAAGTACATTAGAAAACATAAAGGGGAGGAGAGAACTATCAAGCCTCCCAAAATGATGATCACTCCAATGCACCCTATAAATCTTGGCATGCCAGCTCCAATCAAGCTTGAGGTTCGGTACCTAAAAATAGAGGGTTAGACAAAGCCTAGTAGGGAAATCCAAATGCTAAGATTTATATGATTGTTGTGGGTGAGTGCTAGTGTACAAAAAATATGATACATGCAGGTAGGTCCATTGACAATGACTAAAATAAGTCTTTCTGTTTTGATTTTTCATTCAACTTCACGTAAACAACCTAAGTTACTCCACCTTGACAAATTCATGTGAGCCCAACAGGAACCTTAACAAAATTAAAGAGTTTCGGTCTTATCATGTTACCATAGTTTAAGTGACTTACTAAGTTTCGGCTAAGTTCCGCGGTAGAAGTCCGTCGACTAACTACTTGTTCAAATTTCCTCGTATTCCCCGACCCATCAGGAAGGCCCAATGCAAACCCCCATTGCGTAATGTCGTGAGTGCGAATCCACTCAAGGAATGAATTTCTCGATAGTATAACCAACCCAACTCATCCCTTATCATATTCCAATTATTCATTTCATTTAATTTCAATAATTTTGTTAGGACAAAGACATCCTAACCTCAACTTTCTTCCGACATGACTCGTACAACTATCAATGCGAATAAACCAATTTGATGTCTAATTTCATGAATATGACATCAATTTAACCATCCAAGGAGTCTAGGGCAAACCCTAAACTAGGATTTTCAATAAGTTTAGGACTTTTCAAAATTGAAGGTGGAGATGTGAAACAGAGACCAAAGGAATACATAATACCCAACAAATACTCAAGATAGGCTAAGAAATTTCAAGTTAATCGAATCCATAAACCGTTAGACATACAAACCCATTTAGATGCTTAAAATGTAGAGAGTGAAGGAGAAATACAAGCACAAAAATGCTTAGAGTTTGAAAATTTCTACCATAGGTGGTTTAAGGAAAATCGAACCCTAGGTAAGGGTCTTGAATAATCGCCTAAGATAATCCCATAGATGTGTAGATCACAAAGCGTACCACTTGGCTTGAATCTATTTGGTTTGTGAGAGATTGAAGATAGAAGGTGGGGAAATGGAGAGAGAGACACAAAATGGGGGCTGTAGTACGAGAGATGTAAAAATGTGTTAGGGTTGAGTTAAAAAGGTATATATATAGGTCCCAAAAGTTTGCAACATACGTTGGGTACAACTTTGAAATTTAGTATAGTGTTTCATCCACAGACAGATGGCCAATCTGAGCGTATATTCAGGCAATGGAAGATATACTTTGGGCATGTGTTTTATATTTTGTAGGGAGTTATGATACATATCTGTCATTGATGGAATTTGCGTATAATAACAATTTCCATAGCAGTATCGGTATGACACTTTACGAAGCTTTGTACAACTGAAGATGTAGATCTCCTATTTGTTGGAGCAATATGGGTAAAGGAAAGTTATTGGGTCCAAAGTTAGTCCAGTAGACAGTCGATGGAGTTAGGATTATCCGAGAACTGTTGAAAGTAGCGCAGAGTTGACAAAAGAGTTATGCGGACAACCAAAGATGGAATTTGGAATTTGAGGTAGGTGATTATGTTTTTATCCGGATATCTCCGTGGAAAGGGGTTATACATTTTTGAGGGAAAGGTAAGTTAGCACCGAAATTTATTGAGCCATATGAGATAGTTGGAAGAGATGGGGAAATGACATATCACGTAGCATTACCAGTGGAGTTGTCATGTTTGCATAACGTCTTTCATGTTTCGATGCTTTGGAGATTTATTATGGATGCTTCTTGTATTATAGAATCAGTGCCGGTAGAGTTGAATGAGAATCTGACATATGAAGAGAAGCCGATCAGAATTATTGATAGAAAAGAACAAAAATTGCGTAAAAGGGTAGTACCATGGGTTAAAGTGATATGGCAACATCACGGGATTGGGAAAGATACTTTGGAAGTAGAAGACAATATGAGATCTCAGTATTCGTATCTTTTCGAAATAGGTATTTTAAATTTTGAGGACGAAATTTTCTAAGTGAAGGAGAGTTGTAACACTCGTCTTAAAAGATTCGCTTGTAATTTAATTAAATGCAAGTTTATTTATGCTTTTAGCTTAAATAATGTTGACTACCATGTTGAGATAATCAATTTGGGTTGCTAAGGATGTTAGGTAAAGAAAACCTTTGGAAACAAGGTCTACAATATGTTAAAAAGGTATAAAATGGGATATGAAGGGTTGGTTTAAGTGGCTAGAAATTTGCCTAAAAATACACATATATCAATATGTAAGTATTAGAGGGAAATCCCTATATAAAAATGTGTATTGTCTGTTCTCTGGTGTATGGCCGGAGTAAATCCTATATATCGATATGTGATAGTGTTGGAGAAAGTACATAGATCGAAATGTAAAGTGTATGTTCACTTATTCTTGGCTTAGGAATGAAGAACATACTGAAATGTGTTAAATGGACACACATCGATATTTTGATCTTTCAATGATCACATATAGATATGTAAAGCTAAATCAATCGATGTGCGATAAAAATAGCTCTCTGGAAATTGGATGGGAAGAGTTGACAAGTATCGATATATGAACGAGCATATATCAATATGTGATATGGCTGTTGAGAATGGGTAGGCATTAAACTCATATCAAAATGTTAAAGGATTGAATGATATATCGAAATGAATCAAAAAATATATATATCGATATATGAAAATTTTACAAGTGTTGGGTAGTATTGGGGGGCGAACTAAAGAGAGGCCGGAGCCACGACCTCCTCCGGGAGGACCACAATTGTAATATCTATGTTATGTTTTAAGGCTATTAATAAATAATAATCAAGGTTTAGAATAATTTTGGGCTTAAGAAAATGATTAAGGATGTTTAAGAATTTTTATAATAATTCTGTAAATTTTTGTAAGTTATTTTGAGGCAATTAAGTAAAAACAAAGATGATTGAAGGACTTAAATAAGTTTTAGGGGTCTTAGTGCAAAAAATAAAAAACCAAAAGTAAAATTTGTGATTGAGGAAGGAAGCTTAGATTTTGCTGTGTTTGTGTCACGACCCATTCGAGAATATATTAAAATATTAAAAACTGGCAATGGATAATGACTACAAAGTTCCACAACTAAAAACTCAAGTGATATAAGTCACTACAAACTCACAAGTCTAACTGTAATATAAAACCAACGCAGCGGAAATATGAATATAAAAACTCCAATCAGTAGTCTGTAAAAGACAACTCCATCGACCAACAACACAAGTCTCACAACTCACTAACACAGTAGAACAAACTCTCTCAAACCATCTACTGAAACTGAAAGTAAAAGTCTCCCATAAGGAGCAACCTCTAAACGGCTCGGCAAGGCAACCTGGCAATGGCTAGCAAAATGAACCAGCTACTCCTCCTGACCTGGATATAGATTGCAACACAAACAACAAAAGATATCCAGGAGTGTCAGCTAACAGTCGATATATGCACTTTGTTAATATAAAGAGAAACTCACAGAAACAGGCAAAGTACATCTAAAGTACAACCAAAGAACAAACAACTAAGGGGTTGTGACTCTCCCCTATCTATCACGTATCATGCATTTGTCCAAGGGGTGGTGACTCTCCCCATCTATCACGTACACAATCATTGTCCAAGGGGTGGTGACTCTCCCCATCTATCACGTACACATATTGCGTTCATGTATTGTTTCATTTAATTATAACATGCATCATTGATTCTTTTCCTTTTTGTTGGCCCCGCAGTTCCAACCTCATCACACAACATGTCACCGAACCGCAGCCCGACTTCAACATGTAAAAAGGGGGGTTTCCCCATCATCTCATGTCGTTGGTCCCGCAGTCCCCACACCGACATATCACATTGCTTAAAGCATTTTTCAATCTATAGTTCATGTCGTTGGTCCCGCAGTCCCAACCTCACATACCACAATTCTCTTCTCAAGCTATTGGTCCCACAGTCCCAACACCAACATATTATGATTTGTTTTCATTCTTTCACATGCTTGCAAGTAGGAAGTAAGGACAACTATTCCTATGCATTTATCACATATAAAGCAGGTAATCGCAACTACCACACACACAAAACTCGTATATTAACAAGGCACATGTATATGAAAGGTAGATACACACTCACCTGCTGTGTGTACTCGTCAAGTAAGGACCTACTGGGGTGCCTTGGAAGATCCGGGGTGATCTCCTCTTATAATAATACCACGTATAAATAATCCTTCCAAAACTAAATTATTATTTTTAAGGATTTTATTTACTGATTTTACAGCCTCTCAAAATCTAGAATTTCTTCTTAAAACATTTTAAAATTGATTAAATATCAACTCCCGATGACCAAAACCCTTTTTCCCCAAAATCCTTCTAACTGGTATGATAACCGGTACACAGCCGGTGTACCGGCCGGCATGCCGGTTAATGTAAATTTTATATTTTTATAAAAGCCAAACTCACTGTCCAAAATCGCCTAACAGTAATCGGTACAGTAACCGGTGTACCGCCCGGCATGCCAGCAGCATGCCGGTTAGTACAATTTTTCGTGTAACATTTTCCTTAAGTTCACTGGGCATTTTAACGAAGGCCGGTACGCCAACCGGCATGCCGCCCGGCGTACCGCCCGGTATACCGGTGCGTATACCGGTCTGTGCAGAAATGAGCAGATCGAAAATTCTGCTAATCGTTTTGCTAATTAACTTTGTAAAACTTCATCTAAACTCGATTTTTGTATAGAAACCTCAATCCAACTACTGCAACATGATCATAACCCTTTCCCTCAAATCATATTAAAGTTTGAGCCTTAAAGATTAAGTTTTCAATACCCAAAATCATATTTTTTTCAACTAGATCCACTTAATCAGCCCTTAAACGAGATTAAGGAAAAACCCTTAATCCAGGGCTAATTAAGCACGAAATTAACAAAGTAAAAATATGAACCTTATCTAATTGATGTTGTGAACAAGTTTGTAAGAGTCTTCTTCCTCCAATTCCTTCACCAAAGCCTCCATTCCCAAGCTTTTCCAATGTCTCTCTCTTAGTCTCTCTCTACCTCCCTATAGCTTCAAGGGTTTGGAATCACCCTAATGGAATTAAAATGAGCTTATATACTCCTAATGACAGATTTTTAGTGTCATTTACATCCTTGCCCTCCACTAAATATGATATTTCCCCTTGGGAGCCATCTCCCACTCTTATATGAAATTAAATACAAATTGTCTTGTATTTTATTAAAAAAAATCATTATAGCTTTAAAAAAAATGTTAACTCCACTCTCATTTATTTTTCCTTCATCTTTTCTTCTAAATTATTATAATATTTTAATTTAATTTATTTAATTTGGTTCGGGCGTGACAACTCTCCCCTCCTTAAGAAATTTTCGCCCTCGAAAATAAAAGACATACCTGAATTTATAAGGTCACTCTACTGCCCAAGTTATAGGTTAAATAAACTCTTTATACTAGATCACTCATGCCTCAACATCACTTCTAACAATAAGGCATTCATTGCCACTCAAATTCATACTTCTCTAAACTCGTACTAAGGAATTACTTTTACTCCCTACACCCAACTTTA
>NMUG010009509.1:0-11255 GCA_002855965.1 Monotropa hypopitys | reverse complement strand
CGCTTCTACCGGATTTCATTCAAAATCCGTCCGTCAACCACCTTGGTTTCAGTTTCCCTGAACCGGCCTTCACTCATCCATTTTCCATTCCGCTGCGTTCTGTGTCAATTAAGTCATCCTTGTTACGGTGTCTTAGAGAAAATGTTTCCTAGTCTGGTCAAGCATTGTTCTAGGAATCAATTTTCTGTGAAGCTTGTGAGCTAGCAAAACATAAATGCTCATTTTATGCTCCCGTTAACTAAAGAAGTGATTCACCTTTTTCAGTCATCCATTTTGATGTTGGGGTCCTTCTCCCGTTGTGTCTCTTTCTGGATATCGTTGGTTTGTCACTTTTATTGATTGTCACTTTCGTGTCACTTGGGTGTATTTACTTCGGTCCAAAAATGAAGCTTTTTCATGCTTTCAATCTTTTCATCAAATGGTGCGTACTCAATTTGACACCACTATTAAGGTTCTTCGTAGTGATAATGAGACTGACTATTTAGATGGGACTTTTCGGGCATATCTTGACCAATCTGCATTCTTTTTTAGACATTTTGTGTTTGTACACCACAACAGAATGGCGTTGCTAAGCGCAAGAATCGCCATCTTGCTGAGGTTGCTCGCTCACTTTTGTTCACCATGACTGTTCCTAAATATTTTTTGGGGGAAGCTATCATTACTACAACATTTCTTATCATTCGTATGCCCTCCAGCGTCCTTCAGTTTCAATCTCCTATTCGGTTTCTCTCTGGTAGTTATAGGATAAGTTCTCTTCCTCCTAGGGTTTTTGGTTGCAGATGTTTTATCCATGCTCTTAAATTTCCTAGTGGTAAGTTAGATCCCAAAGCTGTAAGTGTATTTTTCTTGGCTATACTTCCAATAAAAACAGGTTATAAATGCTATGATCTACACTCTCGCAAAACGTACGTCTCTATGGATGTCACCTTTTGGGAAACCAAGTCCTTTTATCCCCTCTTATCTCTTTAAGGGGAGAATAATAACCAGGAAGAAATGAGAGAGGAAGAGAGGTTGACATCCTATACTCCGGAGTCTTGGTCGTACTTTCCGTTACATTGTCATCGTGAGAGGGAGACAAGAACTTCTGAAAAGGAACCAACAGTTGAAACGAGTGTAGATCATGACATTGATGGACGTCTGGACAAACTAGATTTGAGAACTTATTCACGTCAAGAGAAGGCTACCTTCCTCTGTAATCTCTTACGGGCTTAGACTCTATTTAGGTCGAGCTTTAAGCGGATATCTGTCATACGGCGGATCGGTTTGGCCGGTTTCGGGCAAAATAGGTTTTCTTCCCGCCTAACCAATCGTGGACTAACCACTATGGTCAACAGATTGAAGGGTTGAGAAGCACGCATCCGATTCTGATTCGTTAAATTGTAATGACCTTTGATAGGCAAATTTAGGCCCCCCTTGTTTACTTGTGCTGAGCCATCTTGTCAATCACCATTTTCAACTCCAGTTTCTGACTCCTTAATTGACTCTTCTGGTAATAATCCCTCCTTTCCTTGTGATGATCTTGATGCTCCTTATGCTATGAAAAGGAGTTAGAACCTGTACCATCAAACTTTCTATCTCTCACTTTATTTCATATTCTCGTTTATCTTCTTCGCACCATGCTTTTGTCTCTACTATTGCCTCTATATCTATTCCGCAGAATTGGAAAGAAGCTCTTACAATATCTGAGTGGAAAGAAGCTATGGTAGAGGAGATGATAGCCCTGAAAAACATGGCATATTGGAATTAGCACATCTTCCCGAGGGAAAGAAGTTAGTGAGTTGCAAATGGGCGTTCACTGTGAAATACAATGCTGATGAGATTGTTGAGAGATACAAAGCAAGACTTGTTGCAAATGAGTTCACTCAGATCTACAGTATTGATTATGAGAAGACCTTTGCTCCTGTGGCCAAGATGAATTCTGTTAGGACCTTGCTCTCTTGTACGTGCATCTATTTTGAACTGGCCTTTTAAACAGTTTGATGTGAAAAATGATTTTCTCCATGGTGACTTAGAGGAAGAGGTCTACATGGACATACCACTAGGTTTTTCCTCTTTTGCAACAGAAGGAAAAGTGTGTAGATTGAGAAAAGCTCTGTATGGATTGAAACAATCTCCAAGAGCATGGTTTCACAGATTTCTCAAAGTCATGTTAAGATTTGGATATAAGCATAGTCATGCTGATCATACTATATCCATCAAGAGGACTAATGGTAAGACTTCTGTTCTTATAGTCTATGTGGATGACATAATTATGACAGATGATGATTTAGATGAGATACAAAATCTCAAGACTCTTCTTGCTCAATAGTTTTAGATCAAGGATTTGGGGTCTATGAAATACTTTCTTGGAATGGAGGTGGCTCGGTCTGTCAAAGGTATTTTATCTCTCAGAGGAAGTTTATTCTGGATCTTTTGGAAGAAACATGCATGCTAGGATGTAAGCCTGCAGATTCTCCTATTGAGGCTAATCATCACCTTTGCAGTAATGGTGGAAAACATGCGGATAAGGAGAGATATCAAAAACTCGTAGGTTGTTTGATATACTTATCTCATACTAGACCAAATATTTCCTACGTAGTAGGGGTTGTTAGTCAGTTTATGCATGATCCTCGTACTATTCATTTTGATGATGTCTACCGTATCTTGAGGTATCTCAAGTCTACCCCAAGTAAATGTATTTTGTTCTCCAATCATGATCACCTGAAGTTGGAAGCTTTCACAGATGCAGACTGGCTAGGTTCTATTGTTGATAGACAATCTACTTTACGCTATTGCACCTTCTTCGGAGGAAATTTGATCATTTGGAGGAGTAAGAAGTAGTCAGTGGTGGCTAGATCAAGTGCAAAATCTAAATACAGAGCAATGACTCATGGAGTGCATGTCCTATTATGGCTCCGAACATTTCTGCATGATTTGGGGATTCTTGAGAATGACCTGTTCAACATGATCGAACAAAGCACATAGAGATTGACACACTTTATGAAGGAAAAGTTAAGCGAGAGGTTGGTATGTATGCCTTTTGTGCGATCTAAAAATCAATTAGCTGACATTTTCACAAAAGGACTAGGCAACAAGATTTTCCAACGGAAGAACGACGAACATAGTTGGTTGTATTTATCCACTTTCAAAAGAATAATTTACGTCGGCACTTACGCAGTACTTTCGTAACAAGGGATTGTAACACCTGTATTCTTTTTGGGTCTGAGAGTAACCAAGAAAGATACATTTGTAAGAACGCGGATCAAGCCTATCACGACTTAGAGATAAATTATGAACAAATGCAACACATCCAAAACTTTTGGGAGGAAGAATATAACTATCCTTATCAGGAAACATGACCTTATAAGGAGTTTTTCCATCCAAAACTCGAGGTATTCTATTTATGAGATAATTAGCTATAAGAATAGCATGTCCCCAAAAAGATTTTGGAACGTGCATGTGACACCCTAGTCTAAGCTGTCAACTGGAGTCCCAGAGGGGAGATCCGGGTCAATGGACAAGTCCCACATCGGTTGGTGAATGTAAGTTGTGTGTACTATAAATAATAGATCATGAACCTACCTTGCACAAGGCCTTTTAAAGCCGTGCGGGCGTCAAAGCCCATTGGAACATCCCAGTTAAGCGTGCTCGTCCTGGATTAGTCTAAGGATGGGTGACCCCCTAGGAAGTCTATTGGGACTTGGCGGCCAAAACGGACAATATTGTGCAGGGTGGGGGCGAGTCGTTACATATGGTATCAGAGCATGCACCAACCGAAAATGTGGGACCAGAAGGAGAATCTTGACCCCACACGAGGACGTGTGGTCCAAGTGGGGGAGATTGTGACACCCTAGTCTAAGGTGTCAACTGGAGTCCCGGAGGGGAGATCCGGGTCAATGGACAAGTCCCACATCGCTTGGTGAATGTAAGTTGTGTGTACTATAAATAATAGATCATGAACTTACCTTGCACAAGGCCTTTAAAGCCGTGCGGGCATCAAAGCCCATTGGAACATCCCAGTTAAGCGTGCTCGTCCTGGATTAGTCCAAGGATGGGTGACCCCCTGGGAAGTCTATTGGGACTTGGCGGCCAAAGCGGACAATATTGTGCAGGGTGGGGGCGGGTCGTTACAGTGCATGTGAATCATGAGAGCACAAGCTATACCTAAAATTGGGCTATTTTTTCGTTCCACAACCCTATTTTGTTTAGGAGTGATGAGCAATGAATTGATTGGCATCCAAAAATGCCAATTACAAGCCTCATTTTCTACCTCTTTTGATTGAATTTCTTGCTTGAAACTTAGAATTTGTGGAATATTTATGTTTGCATGCGATTTTCTCTCTTAACTATCAAACCTATTCAATTGCGTGCAAAAAGTGGTTCTTGGAAGTTAGAACTAGAAGTGCAGGTGGAAGTAACCACAAGGAGCAATGAGTTCAAGTCGGATTTCTGGGATTGAGGAGAGCCAAGATGATCATCAACTCAAGAAGCAGAAGACATTCGGTGCACTCCATTTCCAGGAGTGCACAACTGCATTATCAGAAGAACTAGTGGACCAGCTCAAGTAGAGGCCAACAGAGGATTTTACTCCCGGGAATTGTGCATTGCATTACTGGGAATAGAATAATTAAACAGCAAACAGAAAGCAGCAAAGACAAGTATTCCCGGTATTGAATTTATCCATTACCGGGAATGGAGCATTTTGGGAGATTCTATCAGGAGGAGGAGAAACGTGTTCTTTCAATATTTTTGGGGAAAAAGTGTTATTTCTTCCTTCTTGGGCCTGCTGGACGATAAGGAAGGGGTATAAATAGAAATAGGTGATCACATTTTGGGGGGAGTACTTCCTAGAATAGAATAGGTTACTTTTCAGATAGAGTTAGTTAGAACAATAATTTCTCTCTCTCTCTCTCTCTTTTCCTTTTCCGTTCATTAAATTCTGCTGGGATTTATTAATTTATGTAGATTAACAGTAGTAGCATTTTCAATTGCGTTTTCGTCCATGCTCCAGATTGCGATTTCTAGCTGTTGAACCTTGGATTGAATTCATTTTGCAGTATATTCTATAAATTTTGTTATGGAATACGGGAACTCGTTGGATTTTTCATCAGTAGAGTTAGATCCTATGGATAGATAAATTTCCCAAGGATCTAATTCAAGGACCTGATACAATTCACCGTTCAATATCTCTCTCTCTCTCTCTTAGTTTGGTTTATTATGAATTAAGGAAGGTGGGTTTAGTAGTAGGAGTTCGAATTCAATTAGGGAGTTGGCTCAGATTTGATATTGGGTTGGCAATCTAAGTTTGCCACTCATTATGCTCAATTGAGGTTCAATTCCCAATTGGATTGCTTATTCCCACTCTTTTGCCCTCTCCCTCTTATGACCTGTGTTTTGTTCTTGAAGAGAGGGTGAGTATGTGGTTTGGTAATTGTATTAGCCTCCGAAAATTAGGTCCTGTTTTCTCTCTCCTTAATCAATTTAGCTTCTATTTGATTTTCATTTTACCTTGTTTTCGTATCACTGTCGAATCAGAAATGATTTTCACCGAGATCAAACCATCATTCTTTCTAAGTACTTTTTGAGATTTCGAATTAAACCTACCCAGATTTCATGTGGAGAAAAGACCTGGTACTTTACCAGTTATTATGCTTGATTGACCATTTATTTTCCAGGGTTTTAGATTCAAGCATTTTTGGCGCTGTTGTCGGGGAATCTTGACGTTTGTTTAATTCTAATTTCGATTAGTGCATCCATTCCGTTCAACCTTTGCTGAAAATTTAATTTTTTTTAAAAAATCAGAGAATACCAAAAAACATAGCATAAAAGATACAGGTTCAGGCACTACTGTATTCCCAGGAATTCAATTGTATATTACCGGGAATACAGAGCTTAGGTGCTATAACTCTTTTGAAGTGCAGGAGTAGAAAGTTTTACTCCCGGGAGTTGGAAAAATTACTACCGGGAAGCGAAGACAGGAACAATAGCAGGAAAAAAAATCGACTGTACTACTGGGACTTCGGTTAACTATTAGCGGGAGTACAACTCTAAACAAAAGCATCTAGGTGAGAAGAAACAATTACTACCGGGAGTGAATAAATTCATTACTGGGAAAAAAGTTAATGCTGCTAAAAAATTTTCTATTGACTGCTGCTGATTCACTGTGCGTTGAGGTACCATTCTCTCCTTCTCTTGCAAATTCAATTTCGGTGGCCATTATTGGTCTTCTTTATGTTGTAGGAGTAGGAAGTAACGTAATTGTTGTTGATTCCTGTAGTGGAGAGAGGGAATTCTTGGAGTGTGGACTAGAGTTCCGGGGATAGGCTTGTCCGGAGAAATTCAGATCCATTGATTGTCAATCCTAACATTCGTCAATAATTTGACGATCATTAAATGGAATTCTTAAACAATAACCAAATGCCTCCCAATCCTCAAAATTTTCAGTTGAACAACAATGGGAGGGCTGGAATAAATGAACAACAGAGAGTTGATCAATATGTAGATGAGGAAATCAGGAGTAATTATGATAATTTCCAAATGAGAACCATGAGGGATTACCTCAATCCTTCATGGTCATCTACACCCTCATGTATTATTCTTCCCGTCGTGACAAGAGAGTTTGTGGTTGGAGAAGATGGCGCCACAATCAAAAAATTTAGATGAGATATTTTTTAGGTAATTTATTTATCTAAGTTAGACAATTTTACATTTTGTATTTTAGCCACAAAAAATATTTTTTCCTCACCAAATAGACCTGTTTTAGTGACCAAAAACAAAATCCTCACTCTTTTTCGTCACCATAGATAGTTTTTGTTGTAGTGTTGGCATAGAATCAAAGCAAAGGAAAATTGTTATAAAGCATTGTTATTACTATTGAGCTCTTGAGCCATATTTTGCTTGTGAAACTAATCTTGCAGGGAATATTGTGAATCCATGAAATTTGTACTGCAATATGTAGAAATTCACTCTAGCTTTATAGCTTATGCATTTTCTAAAACCATTTTCAGGTCAGAATGAAGAATGATGAGGCAGTGTATATTTAGAGATGTTTTTTTGGATATCTGTTCATTGTACCTTTTGATGTATTGGCTATCTTTTAAGCCTTATGATGTAATCCTGGAAAATTAATAAGAACATCTATATCACTGATATGGTTTTATTCACACGCTTCCGCATATTTATATTGTTAAGGAATTCTTCAACTCTTTTATCTAGGCCTTTAGCGAGCTTGCTCGTTGGCCGGTCATGAACTCATTCCGAGATCGGGATGGGTTGTGACAGAAGTGGTATCAGAGCTTGAGTTGATGAATTTCTGAACAAACCAGAGCCAGGAAGCAAGGCACTCACTTAGAAGCACAAAATAAATTATATTGAGGATGCATGCTTATGTTATGAGTTTTGTAGCTATGTCTAGCAGCGACTCCGATCACAATAGCTACTCAAGTGACGATTCCGACAATCATCCTGAGGATGGACTTGCAGAAATATTTCCTTTGGAGGGAGAAGCAACAGAAGCAAGACTCCTTGAGGATGCTTCGCTTATGGCTTGTGGTGTTGCAGCACAGGTTGCCTATGCAAATATACATCTTTCTGAGGCTCAGATTCGAGCTATAATCGACTATCGTCTTAGGCTGAGGGAGCAAGCTTGCTCTGTGGCGAGAGAATGGATACCGCAATGGAGTCTCGATTTATATGGTAGCCCTACATCATCTTGATGGAAATGAGGAAGAAGACGAAGAGTCAGATCCGGAGGAAAATATTCCTGAGGAAGAAGAAGAGATAATAATAATGGAGGAAGAAGAGCTCGAGGATGATCTACCAGTGGTAGATGAACTAGTTGACCTACCCGTTTTCCCTGATAACCAAGAAATAGTTCGTCAGGAATGGGTTTATCCTCCCTATGAGTGGTCTAGTGACTCGGATGATGAGTGACGCTTTATTAGTTGCTATATCCGGAGTATTTTTGTTGTGAACCGAACACAATTATGTATCTATGTTTCTAAGTATTATGTTGAAAATATTTCCATCTTTTAATAAAAGTATTTCCTATTTAGAATGGTTAATACGCGAGCAACGGGTCAAGAACGCCACGAGATTGCTGAACTACGCAACATGGTGCGGACGTTGACTGGAACTGTTCAAGCTCAACAAGCTACGATCGAGCAAATGCGACGACAACCGGAACCTGTGGCAGAACCACCGGTAATTCTTGAAGATGAAAAAGTTAACGCGGCTCAACAAATTCACAATGTGGCAGCTGTGAAGGAGTTTCTTAAACTCAAACCCCCGACTTTTCCTGGAGGAATGGATCCAATCAAAGCGAACGAGTGGATTGCGGAGCTAGAGAAGAATTTTCGTCTTCTTCGATGTACTGACCTGCACAAAGTCGAGATTGCGTCGTATCTGTTGGTGGGCGAGGCCAATAGATGGTAGAACTTGAAGAGCGTTGCCGAACCCAACATGTCTTGGGAGAGATTTCTGGAGAACTTTCGTGAGAAGTTTATGCCTAGAGCAATGCAGAACGCAAAGCGAATGGAGTTCGAGAACCTAAAGCAAAGGGGAGCAATGACCGTAGCTGACTACGAAGCTGATTTTACAAATCTTGCTGTTTACGCACCATACCTAGTCGCGAATGATGAAATGAAGGCTCGGAAGTTTGAAGAAGGGCTCAAGCATAAGATAAGGAAGATCATTCGTCCTTTTAAACTACCATCGTATGCTGAAGTTCTAGATAGAGCTATCCTAGTGGATCAAGATGTTGATGAATCAAGGAGGTTTAATGAAAGGAAGAGAAACCAAAGCCAAGGAGGATCGAGCTACTCGAAGAAAGCAAACTATGGGAGAAGTCAACAGAAGAACCAGAGGCAAGGAAGGGCTTTCGCCATTGTTCCAGGTGATCCTAGGAACGACGAAGGGATCATTGCAGGTAGAATTTCTATCTATGGAATTCCTACTTATGCACTATTTGATTCTGGATCTACGCACTCTTTTATTTCTGCGATGCATGCCAGAGAGATCGGTAGAATCCCTGAACCATTAAATTATGATCTTATAGTATCCCAACCTGCAAGTAAAGGAGTTTCGTGCTCAACAGTTTTGAGAAACTGTGAAGCTATTATTGGAGGAGTGTCTATGATGATAGACTTAATTCTGTTGGCCATGACACATTTCGATGTGATCATTGGTATGGATTGGCTATCCAAGTATGATGCGAAAATAGATTGTACTTTGAGATTGATTACCTTTGGAGAATTTAAAGTTGGGGAGACGAAGCTGAAAGGGGAAAAGGTTGTTATACCACCCTTCTTTGTTTCAGTAGCAAAAGCTCGTCGACTTCTGCAGAAAGGTTGTTTGGGATATCTTTGTAGTATCTCCACAACGATTGCGAGAGATTCCGTAATTTCTAGTATTCCTATAGTTCGAGATTTTTCCGACGTGTTTCCTGACGAGTTACCAGGCATACCGATCGATCGAGAAATAGATTTCTCTATTGATATCATACCCGATTCTCAACCGATATCTAAAGCACCTTATCGAATGGCGACGACCGAACTCATAGAGCTAAAGAAGCAACTACAAGATTTGGTGGACAAAAACTTTATCAGACCAAGCTCATCACCATGGGGCGCACCAGTGTTATTCGTCAAGAAGGAAGACGGGACCATGCGTCTGTGTATCGACTACAGGGAGCTGAACAAGATTATGATCAAGAACAAGTATCTGCTACCGCGTATCGACAACTTATTCGATCAACTGCAAGGAGCTCAAGTGTTTTCGAAGATTGACTTACGTTCTGGATATCATCAACTGAAGGTCAGAATAGAAAATGTGGAGAAGACCGTTTTTCGTACCAGATACGGCCATTACGAATTTTTAGTCATGCCATTTGGAGTAACTAACGCGCCAGCAGCATTCATGGATCTCATGAATCGAATTTTCACCGCTTATCTCGACGAATTCGTAATCGTGTTTATCGACGACATTTTGATCTACTCAAAGAACGATGAGCAGCATGCAGCTCACCTAACAACGGTTTTGCAAAATCTACGAAAGAAGAAGCTTTATGCGAAATTCAGTAAATGCGAGTTTTGGCTCAAGAGTATTCATTTTCTTGGACACATCATCAACAAAGGAGGCATTTCGGTGGATCCTCAAAAGATCGAAGCAGTGATCAATTGGTCAGCACCAACTTCAGTATCCGAAGTCCGTAGTTTTCTTGGACTTGCTGGTTATTATCGACGTTTCGTCAAAAACTTTTCAACAATCGCAGTACCAATGACGGAGCTTACGCGCAAGGGAGAACCTTTCATATGGACTCGGGAACGAGAAGATTGTTTTCAAGAATTAAAGAAGAGGCTTACAACAGCACCCGTTCTGGCTTTACCCAACGGAGAAGAGAATTTTGCAGTCTATAGTGACGCTTCACACAAAGGACTAGGATGCGTTTTAATGCAAGACAGGAAGATTATTGCTTACGCTTCGCGGCAATTGAAGACTCACGAGAAGAAATATCCTACGCACGACTTGGAGCTTGCAGCAGTTATTTTCGCACTTAAGATTTGGCGCCACTACTTGTACGGAGTTACTTGCGATGTTTTCACCGACCATAAGAGTCTGAAGTACGTTTTCACTCAGAAGGAGCTCAACCTGAGGCAATTAAGATGGCTGGAGCTAATGAAGGATTACGACCTCAATATTCAGTATCATCCCGGGAAGGCTAACGTAGTAGCAGACGCACTCAGCAGAAAGCCGGAAGAATCATACCTAAAGCACCTTGCGACGATTATCATAGAGCCATCAATTATCGAAGAAGTCAAGCAACTACAAATGGAGGATCCGAAGCTAAAGAAGATTCAAGAAAGCATCAATGATCAAGGGGAGTTTACTTTTCAAGACAACATTCTCAAATTTAGAGGGCGATTGTGCGTACCCAACCAGGAAGAAATCAAGCGAAGGATTATGGATCAAGGCCACAAGACGAAGTTTGCAATTCATCCAGGACAAGTAAAGATGTACCAAGATCTAAAGCGATCATACTGGTGGATGGGAATGAAAAAGGACATAGCGAAATACGTCAGCCGATGTTTGGAATGTCAACAAGTGAAGGCGATGCGGCAAAGACCAGCAGGACTACTTCAACCTTTGCCTATTTCGAAGTGGAAGTGGGAAGATATTACGATGGATTACGTTATCGGATTTCCGCGATCAATCAGAGGCAACAATACGATATGGGTAATAGTCGATCGATTGACTAAGTCAGCACACTTCATACCAAT
>NMUG010009508.1:0-11254 GCA_002855965.1 Monotropa hypopitys | reverse complement strand
AAGTGCAGTGTGTGACAAATGGCTCAACTGCAACACAATTATCCCTCAACTGTAGTGTGTGGCAAATGACTCAACTGCAACACACGTAGTGTGTGCCAAATGGCTAGTGTTAATGAATGTGGTGTAGCGGTAGGACATGTGTGTTATATGAAAGAGGCGGACATGTAGTGAATAATATAACATTATGAAACCTTTTACGACGGGATTTTACGGTGCAAAAAGTATGTTTTTCTTACAATTAGGGCTCGATAAAGGGTTAATATGTCTCGATAAGAGCTCGAGTAGCTAAAATTATTATTTTTATGTAAAATTTTAAAAAATAAAAAGTGAGTTTTAAATTTTTTTGGACTAATACTTTTTTAATAATTTATATACATGTAAAATTTTATATTGAAGTATTATAATAATTCTATTTGTAGTTTTAGAATTGTATTCAAGGATAAATCTATAATATTTTTAACTTATTAAAGCTCGTGAACAAGCTCGAGCTCGACTCATGCTCGGGTCCGCTCGGCTCGAGCTCGGCTCGTCAAATTTTTTGGAGGCTCGAGCTCGATAAAAATTTCATAAACAAGGTTTCAATATTGAAAAATGCTAGCTTTACAACAAAACAAACACAACAATGTTACAACTTTTCATTTGTAGAAACAAAATGATGTGGGTCCTACAAAATGTTGTGGGTCCCACAACATTTTGTTTCTAAAAATGGAAAGTTGTAAGATTGTTGTGGTCTTTTTGTTGTAAAGGTAGCAGTTCTCTTCAATATTTGGCTCGGCTCGACTCGTTTGCCCTTGCCAATGACAGTCAAACATAACCGCAATCCTCTGTTATTTTTTGTACAAACACAGGTTATTAACGTACACAATGGATTGAGCATGAAAATTAATGATAGAAATTGACATTTTCAAAGAAAATTTCCGTACTCCTTGAATGTACGTCCCTCCTCACCTTGTCAAAAATAGCTAAATGTTAGAACAAGTTTCTGGAGAAATAGAAGATTTACCACACCAATCTAACCGCTGACCACATTTTCCTCCCCAAGTTCTCTCTCCCTCACCCCATACCCTTATATAAACTGGCCAACCCCTCATCCCCATAGCACCCCAAGAGAAACAATCTCAAAATAAATAATGGCAAAGGCTATAGCCCTCATCACCTTTGCCCTATGCTTCTTGGCCATGGCCGCTCATGCCCACAATGATGTGTTCACCGTTACTGGCAACGTGTTTTGTGACACATGCCGGGTCTTGTTCCCCACCCATCTCAGCGAGAATATCAAAAGTACATACATATATATAATCCAACAATGCTATGGTTGTGTGCTATTAATTCTATCCTTTACCATGCGTTAGCTATCAGAAGACAGTAAAACGAAATCAATCTTGTCTGGATGTTTACAACCAAGTGCATTCATATCTTACATACTCTCATGCACATAAAAGCTCAGAACCCTTTGTTCCTTGCAGAAGCTGATGTAGAACTGCAATGCAGAAACCGTGACAATGGGTCTGTGACTGTCACAGTGAAAGGCAAAACCAACAATGACGGGAACTATGAATTATACGTGAGCAACGATCACGAGAATGACATATGCGAGGTAAGGGTGAAGAGCATTCCTATCTCTCTCTCTCTCTCTCTGTGTGTGTGTGTGTCTTGCTAGTATATGATTAATTTTCTTTGCTGAAAAAAAGGTGAGGGTCGTCTCTAGCCCGGTGTCGGAATGCAACGAAATTGTGCCCGAAATAAGCACCGCGAGGGTCAGCCTCGCTAGAAACAGTGGCATCACCTGCCTGTCCCGCTTCGCCAATCCCATTGGATTCAGAAGGAAGGAAGCCGTTTCCGGGTGCGTGAAGGTGCTTGAGGATTTGGGTTACGTTCCGGATGTACATGCTACCGACTCAGGCGAAGTATTAATTAATGCCTAGGAGTGACGCCTCTCTTCTTTTTCGCCGCCATCATCTTCTTGTGTAATTGTAACCACTGTCATTGAGCAATTTCGATGATTGATGAGAATGACTCAAGTTCAATGTGAATTGTTTGAGACATTTTGGATTACTTTTTGGTGTGTCAATTTATATGGTTTTTTCACTACAAGAAAAAATCGCATACGACAACGTTCGAAAAACGCTGTAAAAAGTCAACAATAATGTTTTTACTGATAATGTATTAATCAATGTTGTTAAAAGTCTGAACCATTCAAAACACTATTGTTTTCCTATACGAAAAGCTGTTGTTTCCCTTTTCATGAATCATTCTGTGATTTGTTACATAGTGGGTGTTTCTTGCTACTTATTCAATTGTAAAGGAATTAAAATGGAACTTCTCAAGATCCATGGGCTTTTTAAAGTTGTGCAAATGTTACCACTGCCGAAAATTAACATGAAAAAAGCTGGTTTGGATGTGGATAGTTAGGCTCTCCTTGGCTTAAATTATTAGGTGTTTTAATGATCTCCACAGTACATTTAAGTAAGCCAAACTTTAGGGACCCCAAATATTTATAGTGTTAGGAAATAGAGGCTCCAAATTTTGAATCCAATTCACATAAGCCCGTTAAATTTTTTTAAAAAACAAAAATGTTCTTCTCTGATAGAGGTGGGATCTCTACAGGTACAATTGTGTTCTGTTTATATCTGGATTGCACCTCTACCAATAAAGAAGTGTATGTGTATTAGTAGACGGTGTTGTGGTATCGGTAGAGAGATATTTCGGTACCGATAGAGGAATAGTAATATTTTTGTCCCAAAATTTTGTTGGAGTATATGAGAGTTTTGTTCTAAGAAATTTTATCCCTTCCTCATTTGCTTCCTCCCGTCTCTCTCTATCACCACACTTATATCATCTCTCCCTTCTTTTTAAATTATCTTAAGATCCGTTGAGTTTCGAGGCATTAGAACTTCATCAATATTGTAGATCGTTGCGAGAGTTACACACAAGCCACTTTTCGACCTCTGTTGTGAAGAATCCTTGTCTATGATTTCAAATATTCTTCATCCAATGTAGATTTTTTTTCTACCTCTTGTATATGCATATGTGATTAGAGAACTCAATCATGGTTTTCTAGATAAAAATTAAAGAGTATTTTGTTTATTGAACGAATAAAAAAAGTTAAACTTAGGTTTTGTTGAATTTGGGGCTTTTGCCCGACGATTTGTATCTTGTGGAAATTAGAATTACAATATGTAAAATGTGAAGGGTCCAAAATAGATGAGTCGCCTAGGGCCCCGAAAAACTTAGGGTAGACACTCTTTAGTAGTCTCAATATTCAAATTATTGAAAGTTTAAATTAATGGACATCAATAACTATACCAAAATATCATATTTGTCTTTAAAATATAGACAATGATAATGATGGAGATGGATACGGATAACAACTGAGATAAAATACAACTTAAATTTATTGGAACACTCTTAAAACACAAAGATTACAAAAAATGAAGAAATCTTGTTTTGGATTTCTCCTGTCTCTCTCTCTCCAACTCATGTCTTACACCTACACATACGCCCTGTATTTATGTTAAAATTCGGAGAATTGAGATAATTGAAATGAGGTCATCAATTACCTCATTGCTTTGAAAAATTAAAAAGTTTTGACAAGATTTTTTTAAAATATTGGCAAGGGTTTGAACACATGGGTGGATGGGAAAACATATGGGTTGCTCAGATTTATATTTCAACGTCCTCCTTAAACCTGATTCTCTTTTGGTGTCTTTATATTAAAAATTATCTTCATCCTAATAAATACATCATGCTTCAGTGGTTTCGTAAAGATATTTGTGATTGATCTTGTGTTCTGCAATACATCAACTCCACTCCTTTATTCTTGATGTGCACTCTGGTGTAATGATACCTTGTATCAGTATTCTTGTTGCATTCATGGAAGATAGGATTCTTTGTGAGAGCAATTATTGATCGATTGGCGATGTAGACTTCTATAGGTTCTTCTTAGGTGATTCCAAAATTGGTTAGCATACTCTTCACCCATATAGCATGACATATAGCTGAGGTGGCGACAACATATTAAGTTTCACATAAAGATAGTGTCACTATTGCCTACTTCTTGGATGACCAAGTGTGAAATTCCTACTAATGAGGATAAATGCGTGAAATAAAGATATGAAAACCACAATGCAAGAATTAATGTGAAAATCTTAAATGAGTAAAAACCATGGGAAGGAAATCAAGCACTTATAAAACATTGTTCAATTACATGACAGTTGTCACGACCTGTCCCCAAATCAACCATAATAAGGTGATCCGGCTAAAGAATCATGACTAAAACATCTCTCACAAGATCAACAACTACCGCACAAATAACCAGAGATTCTAATAAATTAAAACACATAGCGAAAGACTAAAGAAAACTCTTTAAATGAGATAGCTCTCCAAAATGAACAACCAAATGACATAAACCTTCACCAAGGTCTACATTAAAAACTCGTAATCACTACTACTAAACTCTTTAGGAGCACCAGCACAATCTCACCACTACTCACTACCTACTGACATACAAAACAAAAGAGAAAACAATCCCTACACGGGAATAAACCTCTAAAACCCTCACCAACAGAACACACGTCCGGCTTGGAGTGAACCCGCTAAGTATCCAAACCTGGATATAGATTGCAAATAGAAAACAACAAAAGATATTCAGGAGTGTCAGATAAAAATAGTCGATATATGCAAATCAACATGCGGAACTACTAATATAAGACAAGAAGACTCAAAGGGGTGTGTATTGCCACTAATTCAATCCAATAACAACTACTGTAACAATATACAAGGCATGGTATGCTGTGTCAATGCAATCTCGTATCAGCTGTATCCTTCTTTTTCTCTTCAATTTAAGTGGCATGTTAATTTTATTAACTGATGGTCCAAAACTCATCAACATGGTGTGTCCACCTATTAAGGATGAATCAATCAAGTCCTTGTCCACATTATGGGCATTCTGGACTTACAAGAAAGTCTGTATGTGGTACATAATCACATTACAAGCATTCTGGACTTACAAGAAAGTCTGCCTGTGATATATAACATTTTTCTTTATTCATTTTGCCCTAACAGTTGGCCTCACAACCTATCAAAATGTATGTCGGGGTCGTTCCACTTTACGTTGCTTACCATTTTATGCATGGTTTTCATCACATGTTCCATGTTCATATATTTGTCCGCGTGATCGCATGATATGCTTCATTAACATACCTAGCATGGATATCATTTCAAGTATATCACGTAAACAACTAAACATGCTTTGACATGAGTCCAAACTGTAAAACAACTAGCACAAGTAAGCATGCCACCAAACATTATCCAACTGAAAACTGAAATAATCCAAGTAAAGCATGCGTGCACGTAAGTCCAACAGATAGAGCAAGTAAGCATGATTACACACAGTCACAAGTAAAGAACGTAAGGAGCCACATTGTCTTACACGTAGCCATATAGGTTAATGAACATATATTGAAAGATATATACACACTCATCGAACGTAGGAAGTTGCCAATAAGTGTTTAATTTGATGCCGCAAAGTTGTTGTTCTAATATTAGTATCATTGGATCAAGTGAGGAACCGGACACCGTTGTGGCACCAAACTAAATGCTTCTTGGCAACTTCCCATATGCGATGAGTGTGTAGATATCTTTCAATATATATTGATTAACCTATGTGGCAATGTGTAAGAGAATGTGGCTCCTTACATGCTTTACTTGTGACTACGTGTAAGCACGCTTTACTTGGATTATTTGAGTTTTCAGTTGGATAATGTTTGGTGACATGCTTACTTGTGCTAGTTGTTTTACAATTTGGACGCATGTCAAAGCATGTTTAGTTGTTTACGTGATATATTTGAAATGATATCCATGCTAGGTATGTTAATGAAGCATATCATGCGATCACGTGGACAAATATACGAACATGGAACATGTGATGAAAAACCATGCATAAAATGGTAAGCAACGTAAAGTGGAACGACCCCGACATACCTTTTGATAGGTTGTGAGGCCAAGTGTGGGGGCAATGTGAATAAAGAAAAATGTTATATATCACATGTAACGGCCCCGAAATTTAAAGCATTTTTTAAAGGAGTATTAGAGCATTTGAAATGAAAAACTAAAATATAAAACCACAATCATCACACTCATGCCCACATCACATGTTAATCACAGGCAGGAAAAATAAATGACTTTAAGTCTAATTATTGCAGACTCGGGTTGTAACATCCCAAACTCCAAGAAACTAATAAAATGCGAAATAAAAAATTATTTAATTAAAACACCTCAATTAAACCTCATAAGTATCAAATGAAATGAAACATCTCAACAACACTTGTAACGGCCCCGGAATTTAAACCATTTTTTTTGAGATGGATATTAGAGCAATTTAAAATAAATGCTACAACACAAAATCCCACCACACACAACCACATGTCCAAACCACAAACTAGAGTAAAAAGGTTTAAGTCTAACTATTACAGATCCAGGTACCAAAATTAATTAAGGAAGTGCAGAAAGTAAATAAAATGCATTACATAGATAATGTCTTCAAGTTCTTCCAAAGCATGGATCCCAACCTCCAAGCTACGCCAGGTGATCCTTTCCTAAAAATAGAGGGTTAGGCATACGCCTAGTAGAGGAAATCTAAACCAAAGGTATATGCAATAGGAGTGCACGTGCATAAAAATGTACAGAAAGTAAAATGCTATACATAATGGAGTTTCCGAAATAATCGTTCCATTTCCAATTGTTTATCAATACCAAGTCACCATGTCAAACCACACCTTGTCAAAACAAGGGCTTTTCAAATCATTTTCTCAATTCCTTATCAATATAAGGTCAAGTCATTTCAAGTGAGTTTAGGCTATTTAATTCCGAATTAGAAACTCGTCAATAATCTAATCGTATATTTCCTAGAATTACCCGACTCGACGGGAGGGTCTAGTCAAACCCCATTGCACAATGTCGTGAACGTAAACATTCAGGGATCAAAATCCCGGGGATCAAAATCCCATAAACTATAGCCAACTCATGGATCAAAATCCTTTTTTTAAATCACAATTGATTATTACGTTCAATTTCCCAAAATTTACCAAATTTAGGTCAATGGACCAATTCCAACATCTTTACAAGGATTCAATATACCAATGGTCAATTGAAGACCTCAATTTGATATTTCCACGCTCTATTGATGATTTCTCCAAATTTGTCAAACTTAGTCAAAATTAGGGTTTTGATGAAAATTGGAGCTTTTCAATTTTATGCATGGAGATATGAAATTGAAGTTCTAGAGACCACATATCCAAGGCCAATTAAAACATAGACCCACGATACACACCTTAAGAAATCAAAACAAACTCTAGGCATACATATATCAAAATTTTTGCTTGAAAGAGGGAGGGAGAGATGACCTAGAACATATATTCAAGGGTTTAGAAGTACTCTACCTCTTATGAGCAAGACCCCAAATTCGAGATGAACTTTCTCCACACGACCCACAGAGATATGTACGCGAATGTGTAGAGGGTGACCAGAGGAGCAACGTTTGTGAAAGGCTCAAGATCCAAATACTTCAAAGTGAGGGAGAAATCTAGAAAGAAGGGAGAGAGAGTTTGGGAGAAAATAGAGAGGAGGTAGAGAGAGTGGAGAAGGTGATGTTATGACTAATTTTAAGTCAAAATCGTGTATAGAATGAGTTAGGTTGAGGTCGGAATGGCAGAAATGCCCTTCTTTTAATCTATCAACATAGAAAATTTACCCTTGGCGACCGGTCGACAGCGTTATGCTCGACCGATCGAGGCTGCAGAAAAGACCTCACTAAAAAAGCGTGATCGGTCGACAACATTTAGGTGGACCGGTC
Source organism: Monotropa hypopitys (assembly GCA_002855965.1). Classification (NCBI taxonomy): domain Eukaryota; kingdom Viridiplantae; phylum Streptophyta; class Magnoliopsida; order Ericales; family Ericaceae; genus Monotropa; species Monotropa hypopitys. The sequence continues at coordinate 3,402 of NMUG010009508.1, read as the reverse complement.
GCGAGCTGGTACATGTGCCCACTGTAATCTCGCGACCGGTCGACCATGGTATGGGGTACCGGTCGACACTTGAAAAATTCTGAAAACTTGGAATTGTGCTATCTTCTTCGTTCGACCTCCGATTTAGGCAATTCAAGTCGCGTTGGATTCGTAATTGAATTCTCTACGACATCCTACAGTCAAACACTGCAACTATCAAGTGGAGATGTTTGAGGTGAACTCAATCACTCGAGATGTGGTTGTCAAACACTCGTGGAACCCACCCGAACATCCACTAATACCTCAAATTCCTATACCGAGCATACTCGACTCCTCGTGATTCCAAAATCATCTCGGGGAGGTTCGGGAACGTACAAGAATGAATTCGGGAATTGATTTCAATGCTCGATAGAAGTATTAATTCAAAGAATTAATATTGATTAGCTCCAATTGAAATAAAATGATTATTTAAATAATTAAATATTCTTAAGAATAAAATCGAATGAACGGGAAATTATATTTAAATTTCTGAACCGTTTCAATCCATCCTCTTTAAAGAATTTCGTCCTCGAAATTGACACGATCAACACAACAAAATACAATGAGATGAATGAAGGATTTCATTACAAGTATAACAAGATGAATCAAGAAACTACATTTAGGAATCAAACAATTCTGGATATTGCTCCCGGATTTCACTTTCCCTTTCCCACGTAGCTTCTTCGATATTATGATTTTTCCAAAGAATTTTGACGAGAGGAATAGTCTTTCCCCGCAAGACTTTTTCCTTTGAGTCCAAGATGCGAACGGGACGCTCTTCATAAGAAACATCGGCTTCTAAAGCAATGGATGACCAATCCAAGTCGTGAGAGGGATTGGGATAGTACTTATGTAGCATGGAAATATGAAACACATCATGAACACCAGAGATCTGATAAGGCAGAGCCAAATGGTAAGCCACTTCCCCTATACATTCAATAACGTCAAAGGTCCCAATGAAGCGATGAGCTAACTTACCCCTCTTCCCAAAATGAGTAATCCCACGACGTGGAGATACCTTCAAGAAAACATGGTCACCAACTTCAAAAGACAACAGACGTCGACGATTATCAACATAACTCTTGTTACGGCTTTGGGCAGTCAACAAACGCTGACGGATTAACTTGATTTGTTCGGTAGTTTGATTGACAGCTTCAGTACCCATTTCCGTAATATCCCCAATCTCATACCAACAAACGGGTGACCGGCACGGTCTCCCATATAGTGCCTCGAAGGGCGCCATTCCAATACTTGATTGATAGCTATTCTTATATGCGAATTTGACAAGAGGTAAATGGTCACCCCAATTACCTTGGTAGTCCAAGATGCATGCACGTAGCATATCCTCCAAGGTTTGGATGGTACGCTCTGACAACCCATCAGTTTGAGGATGGAAAGCCGTACTAAAATGAAGTTCGGTGCCAAAAGATTTTTGCAAACTCTTCCAAAAACGAGGAGTAAAATGAGGGTCACGATCGGATACGATAGATGACGGTCTTTGATTGGCACTCTATTTTGTAGTTTAGAGTGCCAATTCTCTTCCTTTTAAGCATGTTTTTCTCTTTAGTTTACTCACATTTAATACATAGTTGCTTTGAACTCGTTTTCTAGTGTCTATTTGTTTTTCAGGATAAATGGATCAATTTTTGATGAAATGAATCACAATGGGAAGTTTGGACTCGATGATGCTCATTGATTATCCTCTTGAGGAGGTTGCGAAGAAGGTGTTGCAGGCCATGAACATGTTGCGAAGGTGTTCGCACAAAACGCAGCTGAATGCAATTGAGATTTGCAGAATGAAGTTCATTGAATAATGTCAAAACAAGAACGAATGCAATTGGTACAGAACAAGTCTTAACTGGTTTTTCCACAAATATCAACCAGTTGAAATCGCACAAATCAGAAATCGCATCAGCTTTGCAACAATGGTGGGTTGTGCAGAAAATGGACATCGCAGGTTGAAATCGCATGGGTTACCAATGATGTAGGACATCGCAAAACACACAAGGAAATATAAATCACAGGCCATTAAACCTCACATTGCAGAATCACACATGAGGCATCCCAACCGGTTGGAAATGTCTCAACCGGTTCATCGCAGGGTCGCAGATGGATATGCAATCGCAGGTGTTGCGGCAATGGTGAATCGCAAATAAATCACCCGGCCAAGAAATTTCAGAAGTTCGCAGCCATAATAATTGGGAATCGCAGGAGCTGCGAATCAGATGAAATCGCAGCCATGGGAGTTCGCAGGTAGAAGACGTCGCAGGTGTTGCACGCAGGTCATTAAATCGCAAAACAATGGAGGAAATCGCAGAAGACAATGGTGAAATCGCACGGCCATGGAGGAAATCGAAATCGCGGATGAAGGTGAGGGTTTCGCGATGGAGGCTTGTCGCAGGAAAGGTATAATTTGATTTAGGGTTTTGAAACTCTGGTGGAAGAAGGATGGAATCGCAGGTTACACGCAGAAGATGAAGATTTTGGTGTATAGAGAAGACACCCAATCGAAGGATGAGTTCTCAACCGGTTCAATATTCACTTCAACCGGTTCAAGTTCCTTGGCAGCCAAAGTGCAAATTTGGGCAGAACCCACTTCGACCGGTTGGGGGCCAAATCCCAACCGGTTGGGACCTGGTTCGGGTAGAAAAAAATATAATTAAAATATTTTTAGTGGGAATTTAAGTGGGAAACCAACCTTAAATGGCAATTTTGTAATTTTTTAACTGCCAAGCCTAGGGCTTCATTCTAAAGAACCTTTTGAGACCTTGATCATTTTGTAAAGTCTAAAAATTTTAGAGAGCTCTTAGAATAGAATTAGGGTTTCTACCAAGGAAGATTGAAGATCTTGGAGGGTGACGGCTAGGGTTTTCAAGATTCCAAGGTTAGACGCAAGTTTGTTTGTAGATTCCTAACGTTGTTGTATTGTTCTTACATTCTTAATCGTTGTAATGAAGATTTTCATATACCTAGTTGTTGCTTTTACCATGTTTAGCTAGATTTTCATGGTTGGATCCAAGGGGTATTTTGTGTAGCGACCCGTATTTTATAAAGGAATTTTCGGGATTTAGATTCGCATTCTAAAATAGATTTGGTATCTTGATTTATTTTATCTTAAAATCCTAGCACGATTTTAAGGTGGTTGACCCTAGATTAGGGTAGAGGATTCGATTACGATTCTAACGCATCTTGAATCGCGTCAATCGGAGTTCGTATGAAGAAGTTATGTTCGTTTTAGTTCGCGACAGTTTTCCCTCCTTAAAACCCGAGGAGTTAGTTATCGATAACTAGGCAGATGGGTTATCGATAACCGGTTGTTCATAGATTATTCCCGAGAATGTGGTTATCGATAACGTACTTGTGGTTATCGATAACGGGTTGTTT
>NMUG010009507.1:0-11252 GCA_002855965.1 Monotropa hypopitys | reverse complement strand
ATTCTAGATTATATAATGACACTTGACATCTTCCTAATTGATTATTTAAGTTGTCATGGATTGATGACATGGATTAAACATTGCCAAATTTTAAGTTTGAATTTGAATTAATATTTGTTTAAAAAATATATGTGTTTAATATTTTTTTGAACCTTTTTTTATCCAAATTCAGTGCAGATTTACAGGGAAGAATATAAATCATCGTCCAATCAATTTTCAAGGACCAGTATTCTGACCAGAATACCACGTGGAATTCCTCTCAGAATTCCGATCAAAAATATGGTCCCTTGGTTTTTGATAGATTTCATGTTTATGTTATATTATTTCCCTGGTGAATGTCTATACTTTCATGTTAAGTGATTTTGAGGAAGATTAAGAATCCTACACTTCATTCATCTCTCTAGCCTCAAAAACCTAAAGTTCAAGATTTTGGAGCTTCAACGTTGTCATACCTATGGGTCATTTTGGTTTTGTATTGATAGAGAAATTTTAGTGTTTGTTATTTCATTATTCTCTATCTCTCTTTTTTATATTTCCTTGTAAATGAGTTATTGTTTGAACTCCTACCCTAGATCATTAAACTTGTTTATAGAATAAGGTTTGACCCTTGTACTTGATAGGTTAAAGTCCACCTAAGTATCCTTGTTGATAGATTGGTGGCCACTCTTTAAGATCCTTGTTATAACAGTTGGAGGCCACCCTTGAAGGCTCTCGAGTTATAATTGGGATTCACATTTTATAATTTCCCATATTATAGCGAAATTCTTCACAAGTTGTGGGGGAAGTGGGCGTAGGTAGGGAGAGATATGCATTATCGAACCATTATATATCTTTGTGTACTTGTCTCTTTCTCTCTATCTCTTTCATTTTATTCTTGCTATTTCATTTTTGTGATTATACATATTGTTATATCAAAAGTATTTTTCAATCCTCGTTATCGTAACAATCTCAAGATGGAAAACTTAACCTTTGTCATATTACAATAATCAAGGTGTAATGTAAGGCGATTGAGATTGACTCTTCAACCACAATTGTACAAAATTATTTTTTATATTTAGTTTCTTGTGTTGCAAGTTAGTGAATAATTTTTATTTGGTCATTATTATTGTTGAACTAATTCACCCCATCTTGGTTGCATTTCGGGACCAACACTACAGATTTTAAGGAATTAGAGGACGAGATTAAGAGGAGAGAGTACTTACAATATGGATTATTGAAGAAGATGATGATCTCTCTAGAACTCCCAAGACAACTTCTTCAATTTCTTCCTCTCCTTCACTTTCTCTCTCTACTTCTCTCGAGAACACACTCAAACACATACGAGTTTGATACAATTGATCCAAACTCACAACCCTAAAATCAAGTTTTGATGCAAAAATACCAAAATATCCTTCATAAAAATCACATTTAACTGCAATGTCACTCACATTTACACTAGGGCAAGCTATATTCTCATATTCTTCACTAATTAGCCCAAAAACTTGATTATCCCCAATAAGGGCATATTTTAACATATTCATTTCCTTAATAACCTTAAACACATTCTAATTCAATTATTATTTAGAATAATTAAATTAATTCATTAGAATGGGATGTGTGTGTCAGAGATGATCATTCTTGTGATTAAATATGCGGGTAGTCCATCTTTTCCATTCGACGTCATGAGAAGTCCAACATACAGTCTCTTTTTATCCATTTTTTTAGGCCAAATGTGCATCTTTCAATGGTTGGTACTCAGAAAAGAAGGGTAGTGAAGAGTGTATGCCAAAGGAAGTTCAGGAAAGACCGGTCCTATTATATAAATACTATAAAACTGGGGGTTTGAATAAAGATATAATTAAGTAAAGTGTTTTTTTATTACTAACCTCTTTGGAGAGTAACATGCAAAGAGAAAAATAAGGGGTGCTAGAACTTTCGATCACTGGAATAGAGGAAGCCATGAGAGTAACTCAAAAACTACAAAATGCTTTGTTCTGTTTGAAGAGAGAATGATAGCAATGTGCGAGAAATAGAAAGTACTTGAGTATAAATACGTTGGAAGAACAGTAAATGTATTTCAAATTAAAATGGACCATGGATTGGGCCAAAACCTATGAAGATGGGCCCTAGTTTAAAAGGATGACCTTACTATTTTAAATTAATCAATTTGGTGAAAATCTTTAGAAATTTAATATTCTATATTTTGGAATGGTATTTGACCAATACTTTGAAATAAGGATTTTAAAATTAATAAAGCTTCTTCTAAAGGTAATTTTTTTTTTACACAATAAAAAGATCAAGATCAATTAGCCAAATATTTCATAAATATTTAAAGTTGATGAAAATATTGAAAGTCCAAAAATTTTATTAATATATTTACAATAAAAGTGAATAGAAAAGAAAGAAAAGAAAAATTCACATGATTCAAACCTACTACAAACTACATAAAAATAAATAAAATAAATACAAAGTCTTCAAAGTTCCTTTCAAAATAGCAGGAATGATTTTAAAATAATGAAGAAAGCTCCAAGTTACTAGACCATGGAACAATTCCCATATAAAAACATGTCTTTTTCTTGTTTTTGGCATCAGCTTCAACATCCAAACACATTTTCTTCTCTAAAAGAGACCTAATTTCAAGAACCATCTTTTGGCCTTCTTTTTAAATTTGGCCTCTTTGGATGGGAACTTCTTCGAGAGTTTTTATGTCATCTTTTTCTCAGAAGTATATTTTGGAAGTTCAAAGGAGAAATCTTTTAAGGCAAGAATCTGGTCGTAAAACTTTGTTAGCTTGTCATGCATACTATAGTAATCATGCAAGACTTTGTTGAAACCATCAACTATTGTATTTGATTTTAGCCTCATTCAAAGTAAGTAAAGATAACCTATAAAGGCTTGTATATGTAAAAAGATAGGAGACTTGTCCCATTGAAGGATTTGGTAGGCTCATAAAAAGTTTGAATATGGAACCTGCTCTTCAAATATACTTATATCTAAAATGGCAAATGCAACCAAAAACTCCTTGGCTGCTATGGAATCATCAAAATTAGATATAGAAAAAGAAATATTGTCATGATAAAGGGAATGTTTGAATGTTATATCAACTAATTCTTTAAACATTTAGGTTCCTCTCGAAGAGGAAATAAGGAGGGGGATTCGTCAACGAAGCCCTCAGGATAGTGAGGCTTTCGAACTTCATCCATCTAGTATAAAAGTTGTCTGGAAGCTCTCTTTCAAAGGTCTCCATTGTCTTTGAAGTCTGGTTTCTCTTCTTCCTCAATCTTAAGGAATGTGGGATGAAGGGTTGAAGAAATAAGGGAGTCCAAAATATCCAAGTGAATATTTTTCTTAACCAAAAGAGAATAATAACTGCTTAGTGTTAATGAGCATTTAGAGTGAAATCCCATCATTTTGGTAGGGGCCTAACTCATAACAACTATGATTCTTTAATGAGGAGGAGATAGTCCTTACTTTTTCATTCAGAAGAAGAATGATAAAAGCGGGAGAAGAATAGACAATGGTGATTAAAGAGTCATTCTTTGAGGAATGAGAGGTATGAACATGTTTCTCCCAATATTTTTTCTGAAAGAGGAAGTAGAGATTGGATTACAGAAGATGAATGGACTTTTAAGTGACTTAAATCTTATTCGATCTCATTAAGGCAAACCATTTTTTGAGCTAAGAAATAAGAAAAGAAATTAGAATCAAAGGTTGCTCGAAGTGTTGGTTGAATGCTCAACATGAGATCAATTTGTAGGGAGGATAGAAGATGATAAACCACCCATTACCCAAATAAATGGTGATCATGTAAACCAAAATACCCATCTACCACTCTACAATCCTTAAAATAAGGAGAAGATATACATTAACACCTATTTAAATTCCTTAAATAAGAGTGTGAATGTTGGGGTATTTTTGCATTATTTGCATGTAAAAATAGTTGATCTAGTCAAAAGGAAATGCATGGACGTTGTATGAGAACACATGGCCATAGAAAGTATATTTAATTATTTATTATGTGAACGACATCGTTTAGTGTAAATTGGCTAAATGGAAAGCTATGGCCAGGTTTCAGAAGGGCAAAGAACATTTATATATTTTTGAAGGAACGATTATAAGCTTGTAATTATCCTTCGAGTTATAACAATGGATACTCCAATGGATCACTAAGAACTTGAGTACAATCATAGAAGCAGGAAAAGTGGAAATGAAAGATTGCCTGACTCATTATCCTTAACAAGTGGAGAGATTTTGGAGGGAAGAAACAAACAATTCGAGAAAATTTCAAAGGCAAAAGTAAAGGAGGAAAAATGAAGGCAGTTACTAGAAGATTAAGTCAATAAATAAAAGAGCTGAAAGAAAGAAACGACCCCAAAACAAATTATCAATCAACAACATCATGATGCTTATTTTATCTTTAAGAGCTTAGAATTGTAATTAAGACTTTGAATCATCTTCGAAGCCTTCTATGAATAGTTTTATGTTTTAAATAGCTTATTAAAAATTCTCTCTTTCATTCTCTCATTCTCTATCTTTCTATTCTCTTCTTCTTTTTCTTTTCTTTTTTTTATCAAAACGGAAATATATAACAACTAAACGAAAACTAGTACAAATTAAACCAAAAGCAAACAAAATAAAGTTCCACAGCACATAGGCTGATTAGTCCAGATGATTAATTCTGAGACAGTCTCGGATCCAGAATTCCCTAATCGAAATAGGCATAGAGTCCAGAATAGTCAAATTATCTTCAGCTTTAGCACCAAGTTTGGCAAGGTGGTCTGCATACTCGTGTGCACACCTGAGGATTTGTTTGATGGTAGCACCCATCCTGCTGATGAGCACCTTAGTTTCTTTGATAATGTACTGGTTAGGATGTGATGTATATTCATCACTGTTGAGCAGCCTTATGGCTTGAACACAGTCTGTCTCTATCTCCACCTCCTTCATGTTCTTCTCGTAGGCTATCGACACCCCATGGTAAATGGCCCATAGCTCTACCGCAAGGCTAGATTCCCAGTCCAGCCTTCCATAGAACCTGAGCACCCACTCTCCATTCTTGTCCCTGAATAGACCTCCACAACCTATTTTTTGTTGAAAGCACTCCAGCTCTCATTCGTATTTAGTTTAAGACATGTACAAGGTGGACACCAATTAAGACCCACATTATATGGCAGTTTACTAGAGTTGTTCACCATGAAAGCTACATCAAGTTCTCTAGTGAAGGAGAGACTAGTGTGTGCAATAGACTCGGGCTTGACGTCAATTTGATCAAAGCTTTTGCAGTTGCAACATAGCCAAATGTGCCACAGAGTAGCCAAAAATGAATAGTCCCTCCTGTTGGTCACTCCTTTGTCAGAAATCAAGTCAACTTTTATGTTAACCAGAATCCAGTCAAGAGTGCTGGTTGATTGGTGTGTACAACTCCAGTTCCTGCCTTTAACTAAATCCCAGACCTGTTTAGAATGAGTGAAGTCACGGAAGAGGTGTTGGATATCCTCCTCTCCTGTGCTACATCTGGGGCATGTGCCATACACTCCCATATCTCTACGGTCTCTGAGAGTGATCGAAGGGATTCTGTTGAGACAAATCAGCCACATGAAAGTTTTGAGTTTTTTTGGACATTTGATTTTTAAAATCCATTTCCATCTCACATCTGGGATTGTGTATTCATCACTCTTGGCAGCATAGGTCCTCGTATGGAAACTTCCATCCCAAGAGGGGGGCCAGATAGGAGTATTCACGGTACATCTAGGATCAATTCTTTTGATACTTTTAATTTGTCTAATTGTATTAGGGTGTAAGATATGTTCAATCGCGTCAAATTTCCATTCCCCTTTGTCAAGGATGCTGCTAACTTTTGTTCTGTTATCAGTGTGTGGACCTGGATAGTATTTGGACAAAGGGCCATTGCCCACGCACCAGTCTTTCCATAAATCCACGGTTGATCCATCCCCAATCTTCTATTTAGTTCTTTCAATTATGAAGTTACGGATGGATGCAATCCCTCTCCAAATATTAGAGGAAGCCCGTTTATTGGGCCAGCCATGTTCAAGGTTCCTCTTAAGGTATTTGTTTTCGAGAGTCTTGACCCATAGGCTTTCCTGTTTAGTATGCATCTTCTAGGAAAGCTTGGCAATTAGGTTGTTGTTTATAGTTCTAGTGTCTCTAATCCCAAGCCCCCCCTTCTTTTCCCAACATACCACTTCCCAACTAACAAGGTGGATCCTACATTTGACATTTGTATCCCCCCATAAGAAACCTCGATTGATACTATAGATTTTATTGTAGGTGGACCTGGGTAGTCTGACCGTTTGCATTGTGTAGTTGGGGATGGCAGAGGTAACGTGTTTTATGAGCGTGGTTCTCCCTGCCAAATTAAGAGAGTTTCTAGCCCATCCCGAAAGTTTCTTCTGCATTTTCTCAATCAACTCATTGAAAGTATTGTGCGAGACACGACCATGAATAAGGGGAACTCCTAGATATTTCCCCAGGTTCTCATTGATTTTGATTTTACAAATATCGCTGAGTTTTTTGGCCAAATACCGGGTGTGTTCTTAGAAACAAACATTTTAGATTTACTGGTATTTATGTAAAGCTCTGAAGAGATGCTAAAATCTCTAAGAACCTGCATGATGGATTTGCATTTCATTTTAGTGTCCTGGCCAAAGAGGATAAGGTCATTCGCATAGAATAGGTGGGATATAGGATTCGCCAGCCTGTCCAATTGGATGCCCTTCCACTTCCCAGTCTTAACTTTCTCAAGGATGAGATTGGACAGCCTCTCCATACAGAGGACAAATAAGTATGGGGATAAAGGGTATCCTTGTCGGAGACCGGAGGAGGGTTTAAATTATTCAAAAGGTTCCCCATTCCAGAGGATTGATAAAGTACTGGACGATATGCATTCTATAATGATATCCACCATAAAGGAGCTAAAATGAAAATACATGAGAGTGTCACGTATAAACTCCCAAGAAATATGGTTGTAGGATTTCTCTAGGTCGATTTTAAATATCATAGAACCTTTTTTCCCCTTCTTAGTCCTAAGCGAATGGAGGACTTCTTGGGTTATAATAATGTTGTCTGAAGGCCCTGAATAAAACTTCTTTGGAAAGGGCCGACAATGTTTTTTAAGAAAGGCTTCATTCTATTCACTAAAGTTTTTGAAATGATTTTGTAGATGACATTACATAGGCTTATGGGTCTGAAGGACGTGACAAACTCAGGATTGTGGATTTTAGGAATAAGCGTTATGAAGGTTTTGTTAATGGACTCAGGGATTTTACAATATTTGAGACTGTTTTCCACTATATTAAGAACGTCCTTCCCCACCACATCCCAATGATGTTGGAAGAACATAGCATTCAGCCCGTCAGGCCCAGGGGCTTTGAGAGGGTCCATGCTGGAAATCGTGTTTTTATCTCACATAGACTAATCGATTTATCCATTGCTGAGGCTTTGTCCCTAGATAGACACCTGGGAGGGATTCCATCACCAAGGCCACAGCTAGGATTGTTGCGATAGAACAAATAGGTGAAATAATTTTGGACAAGATTCGTAAGGCTAACTTTATCATCAACCCACTCATTGTTAGGGCCCCTAAGGTGACAAGTTTTATTTGATTTAATCAATGTAACTCGTTGATCCTTAATCTTTCTTCAATTATTTGGTGTTGTTCACTTCAAAGAAAAAATCCTTTTCATTGAGGTAATTGAACAGACAAACCATAATCGTCTGATTAAGTTTGGATTTGTATCCAAATTTGAAGAAAAAAATTACAAGCATTTTCTAGCACGCTCGCACGCAATTATTTTCCAAATAAGGAAAAATCATTTAATACAAATACATTATCACTTGAAAAAATATATTTTAAAATTTATCAACAATTCAAATTATTTATGTGGAGCCTTGATGTGCGAAGCCCTACTTCCGTTGCATTGTGGACAAACTCTAATTTTATACATAACACAAGCATTGTATCAACACGTAATAAATGTAATTTTATTTGGTTAGTTTGAGTTTTATTTTCCTTTGGGCTTGTGCTCAAGTTTGATGCTGAGAATTCATCAAATTTATGAGTGTTTTGTACCATTGAAATTGGCATATTATCAAATCAAGCTATCTTGTTACGACTTCACTCCGGTCACTAATCTTGTCTTCGCGAGTCTCCTCCTCACACCCCCACTAGTTGCGCAATAATGCTTAACCCATTTTTTTGTTTTAAAGTTTCAAAGTGTTAATCAAAGTATTAAATTTACTTCTTAAGTCGCTAACTAGATGTCACTTTTTAGGTTGTCGATGGCCTCCTTGCATTCTTCTATCCACTTAGTGAGATCGAACCTTTTATGTTCTAGGATAGAGTGAGCATTCCTCGAATCCAAAGCCAAAAAATGTATTGCAGTTTCAAATGTAGATTAAACCATGGAGCCGGGACAACAAACAGAACTGATTTTCTCTTTTCTCGCCTTAGACCAACTGGCAAACAATTGAGTAAAAAATGATAAACTGAAAATAATGACTAATTGTTTGAAAGAACATGCTTCACATGCAGATAATTCAGAGAGAAAAGATATGGCCCTCTCTGTCCAAAACAGATCACTGATGAGGATGCACTACACCTCATCCCGCTTTCTTTACTGCATAAGGGCATAAAAAACTGCAAACGAAAACCAGGAAAATCATTACTTGACATAAAATACGTCTGATGAATCAATTTCCTTACATCTCGGCCTCCGATCAGTTAACCTCTTTGGCGCTTGAGAGCTGCTACCACCTACAAAGGGCAAACGATCTAGAGGCACAGAGAAGGTGGTGCCTCCAAATCGCCTCCGACGATCAAGTAAGCGAGTGTTTTGAGTAGGGAGAAAGAGAATTGACGGAGTGTAAAAGTGTGAGAATGAATGCATACCTTTCCATTGTGCTTAACTCTTCTATATATACTGGGGCATTGGGATTTCGTAACCCTAGCCGCCATCCCCGTAATTCATAGGAGCGTTCCCCCCATTTCCTTATTCTCCCTAACCGTAAATAGCAGTTTCCATATTCGAACCAATCTGTTCCGCCATTCTCTGCGCTCGTCTCGGACGTTCGGTTGCACACGCCTTGCAAGATTCTGGCACACACACCCTTCATACCACGCACAGATAACCGTTGCGTAGCTCCCATATTCAGTTATCGTGCCCTTCCAGGTCTACACGCGGTCAAGCTCCTTGACCCGGAGCCAGACCCGAGCTGGCGCATAGGCTGAGGTCCGCTAGTTATCTTGGGCTGAGCCCTTGGGCTATTTTCCTCATCAGCTGCTCCCCTATTCCTGGGCTTCTGGTCAGCTCAGGAGGTCAGGAACGAACAAGTGTTTTCTGACGGTTGGCCTTCCTCATAATGTGTACGCATTAAATATTCAGGGCCACGTGTCGTGCATCGCAATCCCTTCACGATATTTCAGGCGATGTCTTTAATCCCAACCGTTCGGCCTTTCGGAACTCCTAGAGAAGGATTTGAACCGATTAGCATTCTTCCTTTCACTTTCCGTTCCTTCTACCTCCACAATTTCCAAAACTTGCTTCTACGTTTTTGCCCTGAATTCTCATGGTCTTCGGTCCCAAGTCCTTCCCTAGGTACGCTTAGCCCTCATTTCTCGTTTGTTTTACTCATTATGAAACTATAGATTTATCCATGGCAAGTTCCAGTACTAGGACTTCTTTCCCCTTGATAGAGGATGTCAACACGGATGTAGAAGTTGTCCCGCTTTTAGGGCGTGAAGGCGCTAGGGTGCTATCTTCGAGGGAAGAGCCTATAGAAGCCCGTCCCATTAGGAATCGTCGCCCTGAGGATGAGTTTGCGGCCTGGAATTATGAGTCTTCTATCTCAGCATCCGACTTGGAGCTGATTAGGGACAAGTACGACATCCCAGCAAATACACAGCCCCGCGTCCCCCGGAAGGGCGAGAGCGCTTGTTCCAGTGCTCCAGATGAGGTGTGCATTTACTTGGGAGCCCTGGAAGGAGGGCTGCATATCCCTATTCCTCCTGTAGCCAGGGAAATATTGGCACATTTTTGGCTTTCTCCGGGGCAACTGACCCTCAACGCCTGGAGGACCCTAATCGGTTGTGCTGTTTTATGAAGCGCCTCGTCGGGCGGTAAATCTACGTTGTCCCTGAGGGTCTTTCTTCATCTCTTAAATCTGAAAGAAAGTCCTATGACCCGTGGCTGGTGGTATTTCTCCAAGCGGGATAAGAAAGAAGATCTGGTGAAGGACCTCCCTTCATCTAACAAATCCTAGAAGGATGAGTTCTTCTTTGTAGGGGGCTCAGATTGGGAGTTCTATTCTTGGAAGGAGAAGAAGGGCTTCCCTATTTGCGGACAATGGGGCATCCCCTCTGTCGAAAGTGAGCCCATGACTTCCTTTTTGGACATGTGTTTTCATGAGATATACTCTTGTTGTGCATAATTCTGACCTCTTTTCTTTAATTTATCAGGTCAGGAATGCATGACCATTTCTGAAAAGAAGAGAGAAGAGGTGACCAGAGCTCGGGGTCATCCAATTCATAAGTATTCCCTCCTCATATCGTCAGAATCGTTGGCCACCCATCTTCTGGGTCCGGAAGTAGGAAACAAAGCCCTTGCTCTAGAAAGGGGTATCCAAGCTTTGAAATGGCTTTTATTACATTTTTAAATAATGCGTCATCCTGACTATTCTTGAGCCTTTCTTCGCAGAGATGTCAAAACAACAGGAGCTTGCTGCTTCGAAGGTCTTCGGGCGCCCTTCGAGGAAGAGGAAAATCGCAGACGAGGAGGCTGACATAGCCGCTATCCTGGGCGTCACAGCCCCTAGAAAAGGGGTCGTCATAAAGGAAGGAGCCTCTCCTTCAAAAAAGACTTCTTCTCCCTCGGTGATCCTCAGCAAAGCCCTAGGGGAAGAAACCTATGACCGATCTGCCTCCACCTCCAGCTTCTGCTGCCCCCTCAACCCGAGCCGAGACTGGAACAGATGCTCCTCTGCATAAGTACGACAATGGCATTTCTGGTCTTCTTGATCCGGATGTGTCAATGAAAAAGATGAGACATTTTTTTCAGCATGCTGATATCGGATTTATGTCGGCTACCGACCCTACAGACATTTATAAGGCTAGTTTATTTGAGCTGGGGAAGGTATGAGATTTAGGAGCTATCTTCTACTATTCTCGGGCTTATCGTTCTTTTTCAAACTTTAATGGTGTTCTCTTTTACAGGCTATCATTCGGTTGGAGTTTCTGGGCAAGCAGGTGACAGTGCTTT
>NMUG010009506.1:0-11254 GCA_002855965.1 Monotropa hypopitys | reverse complement strand
CTGGCGTTAGCTCTGGCCCAGGCCTTCACTTTGCCGAGGGAGATGGAGCGCCTCCCCAAGGGCCCTCGGTCCTATTTCTGCCGGATGATGTTCTACAGCGGAATGGTAAGCATCTATCATATTTAACATGTTCCCTTCAGCATTTGCATTGGTAACTTGTGTTTTTTGCAGATGATGCACGCTGTCGCCGGCGTGGATCAATGCCTCGGCCATGTACAGGCTGCCCGACAGCTGGCTGACAAGAAGGTGGAGGAGAAGCTCGCCGAGGCTCTGGGATCTGCGGCCGCGCTGGAGGAAAAGAACAAGCAGATTCTGGCGACGGTCGAGATCAATGTGGCAGAGCTGTCTGCCAAAAATGCTCGACTTGAGGAGCTTCAGGCTGAGAACCTCCGTCTAAAGGCGGAGATGGAGGAGGTGTAGAAGCGAGCAGCCGAGAAGGAGGAGGAGGATTTCAGGAGGGGGTATGAAGAGGCGGCTGCTGAGTGCCGCTCCCAGTTGGGAAAGTTGAAGGAGAAGGTCTTCAAGAAGGGACGGGTCAACGCCTTGGTTTCCATGGGGGCCGAGGACAGCGTTGAGGGCGTGGGGGAGATCCCTGAAATGAGGAAGTCCAAGGCTGGAGCATGGATCTTTTCTGCGCCAACGGTTACTCCGGCCGCTGTGGCCGATCCTCCTGCTGTGGCCGATCCCCCTGCTGTGGCCGATCCTCCTGTCGGTTCCTCACAGCCGACAGCATGACCATCCTTGCGCTCCTTGCTTTGTAATTTTGCTTTGCTTTTGCCTGGACCGAGCCGATCTGTGGCCGGTTCCTTTTGTTTTTGCTTTGTTTTTGCTCTGTTTAGGGCCGAGCCGATCTGTGGCCGGTCCCTTTTGATTCAACGAACTGTTTTAATGTCTGCACGTTCTATGTTGCTCTACCCACGTCCCTCAGCCGAGGAAAGGGTTTTGGGTGACCAAAGCGTTTTCCTTGGTTCAGCCAAATAATTTGCTGCTTGCAGAATGTAGGTTGCTCCGGCGCTTGCCTGAGCGACACTTGTACATTTGGTAGATGAATGATAACTCGTACGATGCTTCAGCGATATAGCGCCGAAGAGCTGTAAGCTTTCTCGGCAATGCCACCGAGGAGCTGCATGCGCGTTTTGTAGATAAACGGCAACTGTGAGCTGCTTCGACGATATAGCGCCGGATAGCTGTAAGCTTCCTCGGCAATGCCACCGAGGAGCTGCATGCGCGTTTTGTAGATAAATGAAAACTATGAGTTGCTTCGGCGATATAGCGTAGAAGAGCTGTAAGCTTCCTCGGCAATGCCACCCAGGAGCTGCATACGCGTTTTGTAGATAAACGGCAATTGTGAGCTGCTTCGGCGATATAGCGCCGGAGAGCTGTAAGCCTCCTCGGCAATGCCACCGAGAAACTGCATGCGCGTTTTGTAGATAAATGACAACTATAGTGCTTTAGTAATTTAGTGCCGGCGCAGAAGACAATTTTTGCGAGAATTTCGAAAGTCACTTTCATTGATTGGGGCCCTGTGCCAAGTTTACATTTAGTGATAGTACAACCGAAGGTTCGTAGCGTTCCACGGTCTTGGGATTGGAGTGTCGTCCAGATCCTCAAGTCGGTAAGCCCCGGTCCCTGCATGCCCGGCTACTCTGTACGGTCCTTCCCAGTTGGGACCGAGCTTTTCGTCGGAACTCTTTTTCTTGTTTCCCACCACCTTCCTAAGGACAAGATCGTCAATCTTGAATGCCCTGGGCCGGACCGTCCAGGCGAAATTTCTGGCTACCCCTTACTGGTAGGCAGCTAGTCTAATCCTAGCCGAGTCTCTTCTTTCGTCGGTCAGGTCCAGGTCTTTCTGAATTGCTGCGCTATTCGTGGCTTCATCAAATCCTTCGGTTCTGATGGTTGGGAGTCCGGCCTCCAGCGGAATGATTGCTTCCATATCGAAGGCTAGAGAGAAGGGAGTCTGTCCCGTGGAGCGCCGTGGAGTTGTTCGGTAGGCCCAAAGAACGCTGGGGAGTTCTTCGGCCCATCTTCCCTTTGCTGCTTGGAGTCTCCTTTTGATACCGCTGCCGATGGTCTTGTTGGACGCTTCGGCTTGACCGTTGCCTTGTGGGTAGTGAGGAGTTTAGTTGTAGAACCTGATTCTGTGCTCGGCACAAAAGCTGGTGAAGAGGTCCCCCACGAATTGAGTGTCATTGTCAGAGATGAAGGCATAGGGTATGCCGAAGCAGGAGACAATGTTCTTCCAAGCGAATCTTTTCACATCTTTGTCTTCTATGGTGACCAACGGTTCGGCTTCAACCCATTTGGAGAAGTAATCCGTTGCTGTGATCAGAAATTTGAAACCTCCTGGTGCCGTAGGAAGCTTGCCGACGATGTCCAAGCCCCACTGAGCGAAGGGCCATGGACTGGTCAACAGTGTGAGCTCCTTGGCAGGTTGTCTGATAATCGGGGAGAACCTCTGGCAGGAGTCGCACTTCCTCACAATCTGTTCTCCATCTTCCATCATCTTCGGCCACCAGTATCCTTGCGAGATAGCCCGGTGCGCTATTGATCTTCCCCTGTATGAGCTCTGCAGCTGCCGGCGTGGAGCTCCTGCAAGACTCCTTCCACCAGTGTCGGATGCACACAGAGGAGGTACGGCCCGGAGAATGACCGCCTGTACAACTTGTCATGGGGGCCAAGCCAGAACCGAGCCGACTTATGGATGATTCGGTGGGCCTCCTTCTTATCTTCTGGGAGTGAGCCGTCTTTTAGGAATGCAATGATTGGGTCCATCCAACTGGCGCCCTGGCCGATGAAGAAGACGGCTTGCTGCTTCGGCACTTCGATGCTTGGCTGACTCAAGCTTTGGACGCTGATCGTTCTCTGTTATCTGACTTCTGCTGCTGAGGCTATTCCGGCCAGAGCGTCGGCATGGGCGTTTTGTTCCCTACCGACCTGCTGGATTTGGATTTGTTTGAACAGTCTCATTCTTTCTTTGACTTTCTGCATGTATCTTCCCATCCGCTCATCTCGGCACTCGTAGTCGTCGTTGACCTGGTTGACCACGAGCTGGGAATCACTGAAGATGTTCATGCTCTGAATCTCCAACTTCTCGGCCGCTTTCCTTCCGGCCAGGAGTGGTTCGTACTCTGCCTCATTGTTGGAGGCGCTGAAGTTAAGCCGAAGAGAGTGCTCATGGGTGACTCCCTCGGGCGAGATAAGGACAATTACGGCCCCATTTCCTCGGCAGTTTGATGCACCGTCCACAAATATCCTCCACGAGTCCTGATTTTGAAGCAACTCTGGCAGGACTTGTTCGATCACGGCTTCTTCTGGATGAGGAACCACAAGCCGAGGAGAGAATTCTGCCAGGAAGTCGGCCAGGATTTGCCCTTCGAAGTTGGCCAGATAGGTCGGCGCGTTTAAGCAACGCCCGAAGAGGGAACTCGGTCAGGACCACAATAGTATGCGCTTGGAAGTACGGAGCCAATTTCCTGGAAGCAATAACCAGTGCATATGCAAGTTTTTCAAGAGGAAGATATCTGGTCTCGGTGCTGATGAGAGATTTACTTGAGAAGTAGACCGGCTGTTGTTCGAGCCCTTCTTTCCGAACCAATGCTGAGTTGACGGTATATGGAGTGACGGCCAGGTATAGGTACAACTATTCCCCTGCATTGGTTTGGAAAGCAGGGGAACTGAAGAGAGGTATTCTTTGAGATTGCCGAGGGCCTCCCTGCACTGATCAGTCCATAAAAATGTCGTCGTCTATTCTTCTTTAATACCTCGTAGAATGGCTGGCACTTGTCCGAGGATCTGCTAATAAATCGGTTGAGGGCTGCAGCCATACCCACAAACTTCTGCACTTCCTTGAGAGTCCTTGGCTCTTCAATCTTGTATATGGCCGAGACCTATGAAGGATCGGCCTCTATGCCTCGGCGCGTGACAAGGTATCCCAGAAACTTCCCCGAGCCGACTCCAAAGGCGCACTTTGAAGCGTTGAGCCGGAGCTTGTTCTTCTTCAGTATGTCAAATACCCTCTGAAGATCGTCTAGGTGGCTTGCTTCGGCTTTGCTCTTGACCACCATATCATCTATGTAAGCCTCCATTGTGTCGCCGAGCTGGGAGCTGAACATCTTCGCGACCATCCTCTGGTATGTTGCTCCGGCATTTTTCAAGCCGAAGGGCATCACTCGATAGCAGAACAGTCCCCTTGGAGTGATAAACACTGTTTTCTCCTGATCTGGGCCGTATATGGCTATCTGGTGGTACCCTCGGTAAGCATCCATGAAGCTCATCCTGGGATGCCCGGCCGTTGCGTCGACGAGCTGATCAATCCTCGGCACAGGAAAACTGTCCTTGGGGCAAGCTTCATTGAGGTTAGTGTAGTCAACACAAACCCTCCACTTACCGGTCTTCTTCTTGACCACCATCGTATTGGCTAACTAGGTGGGATAGTGTACTTCTCGAATCGTCCGCGCTTCGGTCAGACGGTCCACTTCTTCAATTACTGCGTCGGCATGAGCGGCCGTCGATCGCCTGACTTTCTGAATGACGGGCCGGCACTCTGGCCGGACGTTGAGGTGATGGCTGATGAACTCTGGGTCTACGCCCGATATTTCATAAGGTGTCCAGGCAAAAATCTCAACGTTTCTTTTGAGGCAGCTGATTGTGGCTACCTTGTCTGCCTCTGACATCTCCGAGCCAATAAGAAAGAAGCGTTCCAGATCGTCGGTGCTAAGAGGGACGGTGTGAAAGTCCTCAATAGATTTAGCCGAGACACTTGAACCGACGTCCTTCAGCACTGGCTGATCGGGAACCTCCACCCAGTGAACTTGCTCGTAGGTGACCTTGCCCTTGACGGCAGCGATATAGCACTGCTTGGCCGAGGCTTGGTCTCCCCTAAGCCCCTCCACTCCTCTGGAGCCGATAAATTTGATGACCTGGTGGTAAGTGGAGGCGACTCCCTTGATGCTATGGACTCAGGTTCGGGCCAAAATAGCGTTGTAGGGCGACGGGACGTCAACTACCATGAATTCCACCTCGGTTGTGACCGTGCCGATGGTCACTGGTATGGTAAGCTTGTCGAGCGGCCAGACAGATGCCGCGTTGAACCCTACCAGTGGCACATCGGTCGGTTGTAGGTCCTCCGACTTGTACCCCATTTTATTGAACATGGAATAGTACATGACATCTGCCGAGTTGCCGAGGTCAACGAGGACTCTACTGACCTGGCAGTCGGCAAATTGCAAGGTGACGACTAGCGCGTCGTCGTGCGGGTGTTGAACCCTTTCAGAGTCCCTGGAAAAGAAAGTAACGGAGTACCTCAAATCCGGCTTTGACTTTTTTGGAATTGGTTGGACGACAAGAATTTCCTTGGCCTCAATCTGCTAGAGTTCAGACCGAAGTTGCTCCTCTCGTCGGTGATCCATTGTCCCGTGGATCACGTTTATGATGCAAAGGGCTGGCTTGGGGTCTTCCCTCGGCACGGTTGTGGCCGTCTTCTCAGTATTAATGAATTCGCCAAGGTGGCCTGCCGTGACCAGCTCCTCCAAGAAGTCCTTGTAGGCTCGCCAGTTGGTCGTGAGGTGGCCATTTTCCCTGTGATAGGAACATCTGAACTTGTCGTTGCCACCTATCTGGGCTCCCAACCTCTTCTCCGGCCATCTGAAGAACGTCTCCTTTTCGATTTTGCGAAGGAGCATAAAGGTTGGCTGTTTGAAGATGGTGGTGTGAGCCACATACTCGTATGGCTTGTACGTCCGAGACTCTGCAGGATGGACGATATTGGTTTCTTTCCTCCTGGCCGAGTTGTTGTGGTTGCTGGATCCTTGGCCGGAGCGTTGGTCGGCTCTGCTCCTTTCTTCCTTGGCTTCTTCCAGCTTAGCGTGGAGCTCGATTCTGGCCATAAGATCGTTCATCGAGGCCGGAGGGAACAACATCAGATCCTCGAAATCTCGGCTGGAGTGGTCTAGGCAGAGCTTGAAAGACGTGACTGCAATCTTCTGATCGCAATCCTCGATTTCATTGTAGAGGTCCCAATACCGGACTGCGTATTGGCGCAAAGATTCTGACCTTGCTCGCCTAAGACCGAGAAGGGAATCAACCTCCTTCTTGACTTTGGTGCTGGTGATGAAACGAGCCAGGAAGGCTGCTGAGAGATCTCTTCAGGAAGAGATGGAACCCGCCAGCAGTCGGTCAAACTAAAGTAACCCAACCTCGCCAAGGCTGGATGGAAAGAGCTTACACATCAAGGCATCCTCCCCGGAGTAGAGGGACATCATCTGCCTGAAATGTACGATATGAGTGTACGAATCCAATTTGGGATCGTACTTGTTGAACTTGGGGGCTGAGAATCCTGCTGGAGGCCTAGCAACTTCAATCTCCAGCGTAAATGGAGTGCAGGGGGCTCTATCCCACCGGCACGGCTCATAGGTCCGAGCCGGTGATACCGCCCTTCTTCTATCCTGGGACACCTCCTGCTCTGAGCGAGGTCCCCGACTTTCTCCCTGGCCGCTGTGCCTCTCGCGCCTGGGCGATGACTGCTCCCGTGGTGGGCGTGGCCTCTGGGCTGCATTGGGGCCGAGACGGTCAAAGACTGGCGGCAAGGGCCTTCGGCTTTCTGCTGAGCGCTCCTCCCTGTGTCGGGGAGACGAGACTCGGTGCCTGAAGCGACGTTCCTCGTCGTTCCTCCATTGGGCAGGGACTTCTTCCACTCGGTCTCCCAGTCTATTTAGGACTGACAGCCTTTCTTCTTCGGTCCTGATCCTGCTCTGGGAAGGCTCCTGGTACTCTCTGCCTTCCCCTCGTCACGGCTCGATGCAGGAGTCGCTCGTTTCTTCTCGGTAGCTTCTCTAAGCAGGGTCATTTCTCTGATAAGGGCATCGATCTACTTATCCCTTCGGCCCAGATCGCCCTCCAACTGGCGAATGTACTACCGCGTAGTCTGCTTTGCCAGAGGTTCCAGGCATTCGCTGGTGTGATAGCTGGCGCCGCTGGCACGGACACGCTCAGGAGTGCGGAGAGCAGAGTCCCCTGGCCTGGCCAGCTCTTTCCCTTTGTTTCTTCTTTCTCTGGACTGGTTGTGTAACATCCCCAAAATTTTGAGAAACAATTTTTTTGAAATACATTTAGATAAACATTGGGGAGTTACATTCCTCTTGATACAATGCACAAACTGAAAAAGAGTATGAGAAACAGAGTACAACTAAACTACTTACTACAAGCTATAAAGAGAAGGTACAACTACTAGTACAACAACCTATAACTGAAAAGAGAGAACGACAGTTTAGCAGGAGCCAAGGCTGCAGCTCCAACAGAATCAACTGCTAACACAAGCTCTAAGCCAACCTGTAAAAAGAATCCTGCAGTACAATCCTGGAAAGAAAAAGAAAGATGGGTCTGAGCAAACACAGCTCAGCGACGGTAACAACTAAAGACTACAAGGCATGCACGAAATGTGCAGTCCTAAGTGAAAAGCCCAAGTAACAGCGAAGCGGATAGTGAAGGGCAACACAAGTACAACACTGAAGGTAAAGCTAAGAGTAACACCAAACGAAGCATCAAACCAAAATCCATCGTACAAGACCACCAAAAGATCTATCGAATCGTAGCCACGTTTTAAAACCAACACCAAAGGTAGACCACCGAACCAAGCCATGGAACCCCGGACAATCCTGCCCATCTTCTTTCTTTCAATGTAATACCAAAGTGGTGGGGATTTTGGTGTTATTTAGATTGGAAGATATTGAGATATCAAAACATTGTCATTTTATCAAAAACATTCTTTTCTCTTGGAGTAGTGGCAAAACCAAGTGTTATCAAATCAAATTACATTTTTTCCAAAGATTTACACGTGTCGACTCATACTACGTAAAAGATTTGTTTCAATATTGCAAACGTATTCCAATTTCACATTTTGTTCCAAGTATCACGTGTATTCCATTCTCATGCCTTCTAGTAGGAGCAAGGTAAATATCATATTATCAGGGATTATCAATCGTGCTTATCCATTCGGTCCATAGAGGGGATCAGTCCTCTACGCCTTTATTTCACCATTCCCCGTCCGTCGGGAGGGTCTTGTACTACCCTCATTGCACAATGTCGTGGGAGACCCTCTTTTGGTACATCCCAAGGCCTCAGCCTGAATAAAAGCACTTGATAATCCTCAATCCTCCGAAGAGTCGGTGGGTCAATCCCACTATACATTTCAACAACACTATCCGTGTTTCCAACATAAGGCCCGTGGCCTAAACATCATTTTTCAAGAAAGTTTCATTGTTCTAAAACAACCAATCGTTCGTGAGTTTTCATAAACATAGATTCCAAGACCATTTTCCCAAATCCTTACGTTCATAAAAAGATAGGATTTTCAAATCGATTTGGAACTTTTCACAAAACTCACCATGTGTTGGAACTTAGTTGGATTTCGTTCAAGTTATGGATTATAGATTGCCCAAGAGTGGTCCTAGCAGGATCCATCTCCGTATTAGGAATTCATTGCGTTCATTGCGTATGTTTCGTTTAGGTGGTATCATTATTGAACTCTCAAGTTCGTTTCATGGTTTTGCCCGAAGCTAGAATCAAAGTTCACGTGACACCTAGTGCCAAGGTTAACAATTGTTCACCAAGAATCCCAATTATTTGACCAACAATTTCTCAAATAACCACAAATGACCAACTCACCTCTCAGTTGACCCAATGCATCTCAATTCATAACACTATCCATAAAGTTCCCCAAATCAAATCCTTACGGCACAATCTCTCACCATTCATTTGCACTTGACAACAAGACCCCAATATGTCCGCAAGGGTACTCACTCATTATAAACTAACTCCATGATATACCAAATCAAATCGTCTAAGTACACCTACCCAAAACACCTCAATTGACAACAATCAAACCCATTCATCCCATCCTCTCCACAATGGCATTCTATCGAATACATGGCGACCCTAAATAATCAATATGCCTAGACTTCATAAAATGATCCGCTCAACCCGCGCCCAAAATCAAATTCACGAGAGTACTCATCAATGACGATAAAGACACCCAATACCCAATTAAAATGGTCGAATCGGATTTAGAGCAACGATAATCCGATTAGGCATAACCTATCAACGGATCGACAAATGAACGAAATCATGGAATAGAATAAGCGCGACTTATGCATATCGAGTAGGATTTAGAAGTTACCCACATTGATCGTCACCGGAATCACCTCGCCGGAGAGTCGCCGGAAAAATCGTCGCGAACCTATATACGTCAAAACGATCACAACGATGAGTACATCAATGTTTACTAAAGGCACGAATCAAGAATCCAAACTTTGGAAGACGACTTACCAAAGAACGACGATGAATGAGTTCGATATGCACGTTGCCGGAGAGCCCTCGACGTTGTGAGCAACGTTACTCCTTCGGAAAACTTGATCCGAGATCGTTTGGACCTTCGATTTGAAGAGAGAATGAGTGGGAGAGAAGAGGGAGGTAGAGAGAGAGAGATCTGGAAATTAGGGGTTTGGAATGCTCCAAACTCGAGCCCCAACATTTATATAGGACCCCACATGAATTGACAAGTTTGCCCTTAATGATTTTCGGAAAACAGCAGCTGCACCGATGCAAGTCAGGTCTGCACCGGTGCAAACCCCATTTGCACACCCACTGCCTCGACTCAGAACCCTTATGCACCGGTGCAACTCCCACCTGCACCGATGCAAACCAACCCTGCACCGATGCAGCCCCGCCTGCACCGATGAAAACCAAAACAGAAGCTACTGAAATTTCTCTGCACCGGTGCACCAAATACCTGCACCGGTGCAACTGCTTCAAAAGAAAGCAGTGCACTCCGGACCATACCTGCACCGATGCAACCCCAACTTGCACCGGTGCAACTGCACCAAAACCGAAATAAAATTGCAGATTTGGGTCCAAGGCTATTCCGGACAAACCCAAACTCAATCCAAAAGAGTCTGAAAGATTTTAAGAAGACTTCCAAGCGATACGACGATGGTTGAAATGAAAACTAACATTTGCGGAGTGTTACAGGTTGTACCTGGAAGCCATCTTCAGCTGAGAAAGGTGTTCGAAAGCTCACGGTGAATCTGAGTATTTGTAGAAAAGGAGTCCCCAGCAGAGTCGCCAATTGTTGTGGGGTAAGCCTTTTCGATAGCGGATTCAGGCGGTGAGCAGCGGAGCTGAATGGCTGGACCTGACTGCACAGTGAACAAACGTTAGGCTACCGACGGCGTCGCCGGTGGACCCTCCGATGGCAAAGTCAGTAAAAGGATTGTAGAGAGAGAAAGTAAATGAGCAGAGCTTGGGCTAGAGAGAGAGTGTGTACCATGCATTGAATGCCAAGCTCTATATATAGAACATCGGAGAGTGCTGGGCACGCGCTTCGGTGTGGGTGAGCCGCCCACATGCGGCATGGGGCAGTGCAGTTGTCCCCTCTGAGTGGACTGGCATGTGGCCGATCGGGCGGTTTCCAACAGTGTCAGGCGGCGCCGTCTGACACCCTTGGGCGGCAGAAAAGCTGGAAAAGGCAGTCTGACGTGCGGAGGGAATCACGGAAAAGCTGATTCTATGTCAGGCGTGTGTCTGCCATGTGCGGAAAATCCGGGATGCTGTCCACGAGGGAATATTCGCTGTGAACGAGGCATTTTGACCTGTCTGGCCGAAGTGGTATGCTTCGGTGCTGCTTGTTGCTGGCCGGGCCGTCCTGGGCTGAGGGACCTCTACACAGAGGTGGTTCCGGGAGAGCCTTCTCGTCGGCTCCGCTCTGCTCGGTCGCATGACCTTGACTGCTGGTCTCTTCGGCTAGGCTCCTCCTCTGGGCCATGAGTCTCCCGGCCGGAGAGAGCCCTAGAGAGGCCCTATTACCGGCTAAGAACTATTTGGCCGCATGCTGGCTGATCTGAGCTGTGGTCCTCCTAGAGGAGGTCGTGGCTCTGGCCTCCTGATAGTTCGGCCCCCAACAGATATCTTTTAGTATTGCATAATGATCCTATAACGGGGGGCGAGCTGCCGGACCTCATGCGGTAGTGGACAACAAATTCATATCCTTTCGGATCCCACTGGAGCCACGGCTATTGGAGGTCGAACCTCTGCTTGGTGATCCCATAATGGAGGATGGGGTGCCGAGCCTCATGCGGTGGTGGACGGTAGGTTATAATCAAAGCCCGAAGCTACGCCTACCGGAGCCACGCCTACCAGAGACTGGACTTTTGCTGGAGAGTGATCCCGTGATGAGGGATGGAGTACCGGACTCAAGCTG
>NMUG010009505.1:0-11252 GCA_002855965.1 Monotropa hypopitys | reverse complement strand
CTGTATTATCTGAGTATTATAATCAGATCAGTAGAGTTTTTATTTTCAGTTGTCGTGTAGTGGTTTGTGTTTAGTAGATGCTTTGCCATGTGTCATCTCTTAATAGCTGGCTTTACAGTTATCAGAGATGTGGCGTGACACAGGGCTTCCTTGTCGTCCGGACTGGATATGCCAGAGGTTGAAGGAGACTGCATGGTCGACCCGACCTGGCTCATTTGGGTATCCGGTGGATCGGCTTTGGATACTGAAGGTCTGCATGATGAACTGCCGGTTCCGTCCTTCGGCTGTAGAGTGGTTGTGCCGTAGGTCCGTGAGGCCGATGGCCTTTGATTGCTCCGTGAGATGTGTGGCAGGGTCCAGATAGGCCGACTGGTCTAGCATTGTGGATCCAACCCATCCCCAGTTGAGGCCTGGCCACCACAGCCACCAAATGTGCTTTCGGGTAAGTTTTGGCAAATTCCTTGGACACCTAGTAACACGGAGGGGCATAGAGGCCAATCCCAACCAGATCGTTGCGTTGCAAAATCTCCAAAGTCCGAAAAGGATTAAGGAGGTTCAATGGTTGACTGGGATGGTTGTCACGCTCAACCATTTTATCAGCCGTTCATCAGATAAGTGCAGCCCCTTCTTTTAGTTGCTGAGCAAGAGAATAGATTATACCTAGGGGAAAACCCAACAGAAAACATGAATCCAATCATCAATACACTATCAATCCCGCATGATTTTACAAGAGTTTATGCGTTATACAATCATACATGCAAATCATACAAAACTAACTAAAATCTCTTCAACACAATTGATTTCTTCCATTAAAACCATGCATCTTCACAATATGCACAACACACACCCGTACGTGGGTTCACACATGAATCCCTCAAGAAACCATGAACTTGAGAAGTGGAAACCCAAAATAAAACAAAGGATTCACATTACTTACCAAAGATTTGGACTAGAATAAGAAAGTCCTTCACAAATCCACCAAATGCTCCTTGATTCTTTGAATTTACCCCACCAAGGGCTAACTTTCTTCCCCAATCTCTCTCTAGATCTCTCTCTAGTGTTTGTAGGCACCAAATGGAGGCTAATGGTCTGCTAATACAACCCTAATATGATTTAGGGTGATAAGGAACCGTTTAAGAGACAAAACCCACAATTACCCTTCATTAACTGCCCACTCAGCGACGCTTCGTCCAGACGACCATCACTCTCGTCCATACCAACTCTCTCGTCCGAATGACCATCACCTTGGTCCTAACGACCTCTCATCTTTGCAAAAAATCATCTCTCTGCCTTCCTTGTCCAGGCGACCTCATGCCCTGGTCCGGACGAGCCATAAACCCTTCAAATAGAACCCTCGGCCTCCTTTGGCCGGAAGAACCCACGACCTGGTTCGGACGAGCACCCCGGAAACCCTCCAAAATCACTCCCAAACACTTCCTTACAGCCAAAAATCATTCTCAAACACTTCCAGAATGATTTAGACATCAAATTGACACTCCCATACCAATCTAAGGTCTTCTCAAGCACAAATCAAAACTCTTAAACAAACCTAAGTCATTAAGGTTTAACAAACACTCACATAACATTCCACATTGGATTCTCACCACCATTACACACTATGGTTCAATGAGTCCAACAAGATATAAATTCTAGATTTCCCCTCATATATGAAGATAACATCTAGTGATCGACTTAACGTGAATTACACACTATTAGCATGACATAATAAAACATTTACTATGCATTTTCAACACAAATGCCTCCTCAACCCCTTCATCACATGCTACTTGATTTCACAAGGTTTATGCAAAATAAAGAACAATTGAATTCTTTTATTTAAATAAGGAAATGGGTATTACATGTACAATAGAAAGTCACGACATATCCGTCATCGACATAATTCTATTAGACAATTTTTCTCTCACGTTGATTTCACTCTTGACTAATAAAGTCAAAAGACGATATTGTGAATCCTCTAACCAAAGGGTTAACCCGGGAGCTAGTTGGTAAAGCATCAAGGGAAATAGGTCTAAAGCCTAAGACGAATAAAGATATCTTGATGGAAACCCAACCTAGTTGACTGGAGATTCTAAGATCTAGGTTCAAATGGACAACTAAATCAAGTTAATCTAGTGGTATCAGTGAAGAGTTTACACTCCTGCTCATTCCTATGATGTAAACAATAATAGAAATGAAATCAGGTTAAGCTATTCTTTTAATGTCTCTTATACATTAGTATGCCAAGAATTTAGATACTTGAGTTAAGAGGTCACCTATGTGAGTATGAAGTAGGATCGCTTCTTTGAGAAATTAGGAATGCAAAATACTCGAGAAAATACTTGCAGAACCAGGCAAAGTATTTAAGGCCAAAATGAACACAACCAGTGAAAACTAAACTGTGTGTGGAAAGGTCTTATGTGTGGTCTGTTGTCTTGGATTACATAAATCGCAGAACAGTTCAAGACTACATGTTCACTAGTCATCTAGTAATACCTAATAAGCTTTCACAAGGGAAGGTTCCAAACCAAAATTTACCTATCCAATGTAGGACTGATCCGTAAAACTCTCTCTCTTTCCGAGTCTTTTGGTGTCTCTATCATTTCTTTGGATATTCATGGATATTCTGCCAATTTCATTCATATGAGGGATTATTAGAAAATATTGATTCATTACCAATATTTTTGTGGATTTTGACTCATATTTATTAACTAAATATGAAACTATTGGAGATTGCTCTATGTGGGTTTAATACTCCTAAGTAGGGGGGGTTAATTCAGAAAACAAATCATCAAAAATTATTAAGTAATGAATGAGAAATTGTCACTCAAAATGGAATATTCTCAATGGTGAGTGGGTATTAAATTACTCAACACCACATTAAAAGATGGGGAAACATGTGTTGAGTATATTAATTATGTTGCGTGACTAAGGGTCACAACAAAGGCTAAAAGAAAAGTAAGATCAAGTGTACTTCAAATATTTTCCCACATGTACACACGTATAACTGCCACCGCCATTCGACCAACCATGCATATGCCCGAGCCCGTGTTTTGTGTTTCTGGGTCGTAGGAATGTGCCTTATGCCACAGACTGGATCTAATCTTTTTAAAATAAAACCATTTGGGTTTTATGTTTGGAGTTGTGTTTCAAGGCCTGGGCTGGACCTTGTCTAACCTGAGTGGACCAAACCGAATACTCATTCTTTTCATTTCCATGAGTTCTTTCATTTCCAGAATATATTACATACATAATTTATTTCTGTATTCAGTAGCTGCTATTATAACAGCCTAGGAGACTCTCCCTCGCTGCATATATTGGCAGCTCATGAGCCTTCTGCTATCCATCCGAAAATCAGTTGTCACGCCACGGATTTTCAAACGATTTTTTTAAAATAATTTAAATAGAAACAAGGGGGTCAACACTTGTAGTATCTATGCACTTCATTCAATTTCTCATTACATTCATTATACAATATGAATAGAAAAGCGGAAGGTAGAAACAAGTGCCTAACGGCTACAAGTGAAGTGCTGAACAAAAGAGAAGTGAGGGTACATCCCACCCTCGGGAGCTAACAAAAGTGCAAAGAAAACCTACTGCAAGATCCCTGAAAACCCGGTAGCTGACTAAGCTTCAAGCTCCACAATATCAACAAGTCCCTGCAACAACCTGTAGGGGGGACCACGAAGGTCTGAGCAATCACAGCTCAGTAAATAAACTCCTGACCACTACCAAACATGCACATGCGATGCATGCCTAGAAGGGGTCAGCACAAGTAAAAGCTATAAAGAGCAAGAGTAACAGTAGTGGCAACAAAAGTAGTAAAGCTATAAAGAGAAACACAAGTAGTAAAGTAAGAGAGGGAAGGCGACACAAAGCAGTAGAGGGCGACCTAACTATAGGTCCGTCAACTAATCTCCTCAAGCACAAGGGAAGTAAGGGCATCCAGCCTAATGGCTAATCCAACTCTCTCTCTCAAATCGTCGCAACCAACTTTCTACCAAAGGAAGTAACCAAGGGAGCTATCAAGAATCTGCGCAACGCGTATATGGGTAACTGTAGCTCACACACCACTCCCAAGCCTCACCACCTATCCATGGAGTTAATTGCTTAACTTACATATTTTGTTAACACTTGAGATGTTCACTTGTTTTCTTACTTTTGCACAATTCATGTCTTACTTTAGTACACTTTCTTTTAGCTTGCCCTTTTTTTTGTTCATTGGGTGAGTTCCCCCTTGGAATTTCATCGTAAGTCTATTCCAAGTCGACACATCTCATTTCAAGTATTAATTTAGTGTTCATGACATCGATGTTCCTTGGAATCTCATCATAAGCCCATTCCAAGTTATTATATTTGATTTGTGATATGAATATTCCGTGGAGTCCCATCATAAATCCACTCTAGGTAAGCATAATTATTGTTGCAAAGATAAGTCATTGGAACCCCATCATAAGTCCGTTCCAAGTAAAGTCAAGTATCATCGATAGGGGGAAGAGGGTAGTAGTTGGCCGACTGACTAACCCAAATCATGTCCTAGCGTTTCCGAAGTAACGTTGGGAGGGCCCAAGTAACCCCCATTATGCACAATATCGTGGATGGAGCGACCATCCCGAGAACCCCATCATAAGTCCGTTCTCGTATATCGTAACAAGAATCCCTATCGGAATATTCCTAGCCACGGCTAGTAGAGATATTTCCTAGCCACGGCTAGTAGATCGCATCAGTCGCGTTGTTCGTAGTATCAAGTTGTTACGTTCCTGTCATTCACGTTTCCTAGCCAAGGCTAGTATGTTACTTTTTACTCTTTCCCTAGCCACCGCTAGCGTGTTGTACTTTATATTTTCCTAGCCAAATCTAGTCTTCTTCGTTCCATTTGAATACATACTTTACGTTCTTCCAAGCCAACGCTAGTGCGGCACATTATTTGCCTTCCTAGCCAACGCTAGTCGTTCTCGTTTTATGATTCCTAGCTGTGCTAGTGTTCCCCATTCCCTTCGTATTACCATTCACCAAGTTGTCACATCCTCTATTATTCCCACTGTTTCATTGGTGCATTCAATATTCCCATTATCCACCTCTAATCCCCTAGCCAACGCTAGTACCCGCACGGAGGTCATTGCTCTTACTTTCATCTTTCATTTAGAGGTGATAGATTCAAGATCGTACGAGTAGCCTTTGGTAGGCACCTCCTCAATATTTGAAGTTCATTGAGTACTTTTCACATCTCACCGAGTTTCACACCGGAAGTTCAATCTTGACCCCATCAAGGGGGGACAACCCACAAAATCATTTCATTCGGGTTGGTCATCAAGTTCGACCAACCAATATGAGTTCATAATACAAAGGAATGTGAGCGTCCATGTCTCTAACCTTGGCAACACCTAGGGAGGTCCACACGATCACATTAATTTGCCCATTTCCCAAACCAATCTTCAATCCCAATTTCATGTTCGATACCCAATGTAAGGATTTTACGATAATTCCAAGTGTATCGCTTCCACAGGAGTTCAACTTCGTTATTTAAATCTTTTCTCGACCAATCGTGTAACCAAGTTCGTCTTATGGTTCTCCCGAGATTATTTTCTCTCCCAAGGATCCTTCAAGACTCGTTAAGGACTTCTATCGAACATGTGGCGTCTATACGCTTATTGATGACCAACTAGTCATTCAACTGTGAACCAACTATCTCAACGTTATTGTTTTCTCCATTGACGCCTATCTATTTCAAGTTCAAGTGATTCTATCGAGGAATTCCATCCTAATCCCAAATGTTATACAATCACAATTCTATGGGAATTTTAGTACGAATGTAGGAACTACATACACACACACATGTGATAGAAGTCAAGAATTTACCCACCGGAGCACTCGCCGGAGCACTCACCGGAATGTCGTCGAAAAACGTCGCCGCAAGCCAATACCGCCAATGCGTAGATCTCCTCATCCTCTTCAATGTTCATGAAGATCGCATCTCCATAGCTCTTCGCTGGAAAGTCGCCAGAATCCAAAATCTCGCTGGATGGATTCGCCAAGTAGGTTGCCGGATAGCTCTCGCCAAGGGGAGCAACATTTCTTCTTGGAGAAACTCCATTGCTCGCCGTTGAAGGACACCCCAAAATCCAAAGTTTGTCGGATGGAGAAGTGGTTGGGTTTAACGGAGAGCTAGAGATGAGGAGAACAATGTTTGTTCTTTAAATTTTTTCCATTTGGAGCCTAGATGGTGGAGATATGGAGGAGGGAGAAAGAAACTCCATTAATGGAGGTGAAGAGAGAGGAGAGAGCTTTAGGGTTAGGAAAATGAGGAAGATGGAGGGTTGGGGTGTTTTTGGGGGATAAACAACGTGTTAGGGCAAGATTACCAAAGTGCCCCTCACTTAAATCATTCAAAATTGCACATTTCAGCAGACCGTCGTCCAGACGAAAGTCATGGTCGTCTGGACGAAACCCCCATGGTCCGGACGAAGACCCTAATGGTCCGGACGAAACCTCCTGAAGCAAACCTCACGATTTATGGACCCGTCGTCCGGACGAAACCCGAGCGTGGTCCGGACAAAGCTTGCAGAAAAACACCGAAACGCGACGAAAAAGCCCCGAACCTTCACAAACCATCCAAGGACACCTCCCGAACATTCTAGGCACCGAAAAGATGTTCCAAGGCTATCCCTTAGCCTCCCTCAAGATCATAAACACAATGAATGATCAACAAACAACGAACGAGTGATGAATGGACATGCTTGAAGATCCCGAATGAGAATGAAACTTGTACCGGGGATGATCAACGCACCCAGACTCATTCCAATGATTCTACCGACTTATCCACGGCCTCGAACACTTCAAAATTGGTCGGATTTTATTTTATTTACCAAAGAATTAAATTTCGAGGAATTGGAAATTCGAGTCGTTACATCTCAACCTCCTTAAAAGAATTTCGTCCCCGAAATTTACTAGGGATGGAGGTGCATCGAAACACCGAAGAACAAAAGTTCATGTCCATACCATGAACCACGTGAGAAGATCGAAGGGGATACTCCCGATACAAGGGACAACGATACGATATCCAATCCCCCAATAAGGTGACCACGATATGGAGGATGCTTCTTCAAATAAGCCACAAATAATCAGAGAGCAAGGACAAGGAGGACAATATTTCCCAAAGAACCAATCAACAATCAACCAAGCAACATAAAAATTCTCCAAGGAATCTACCAGCAAGCGGGAGGGCAACGGCAAGCAAACAATCGTTCTCAAGAGACAACCACCAATGCACGGTGCAACTATAGGTGAAACATTTCTCTTAAAGACAAGGAGCCAAAATTTTGTAGAAGCCAAGCCAAACTAAACCGCGTGTCGCACAAAGGATCAAAGGGACAACTCCCGAGATGGTGCGGACGCGTTGGTACAACAATCAATCTCGTCAAGGGTACGACAAACAATAGATGCTCCAAAAATTTCCAAGGCAAAAGAACCGCTAGCCGAGTACAACGACAAACGTAAGGAGTAAAGAATCGAGAACGGGAATACGATCGGCAATCCTCATTATTATTATTTCGCAATTCTCATATGTGTATTTTCAATGCTTTTCCGCGTTACCATTTTCTCACGGACACCCCCACACACTATACACATATATAGATATAGGTGGACATATACGTCCCCACACACTCACCCAATGTGACATCAAGTGACACAAGGATTTGAGTTCGAGATGTGCCGGCCGGACACGATACTCTACTCAACCTCCTAGGGTCATCCATAATCACACGATCAAAGAAAAACGCCCACGATCGATGCTACACAGAAGGTGCAAGAATAACCGACTCGATAACTCGTTCCCATTCTTACTACAATCTACCCAAC
This sequence comes from Monotropa hypopitys, assembly GCA_002855965.1. Lineage (NCBI taxonomy): Eukaryota > Viridiplantae > Streptophyta > Magnoliopsida > Ericales > Ericaceae > Monotropa > Monotropa hypopitys. The sequence continues at coordinate 3,395 of NMUG010009505.1, read as the reverse complement.
GTCGCGGGATTTGGATGAGATTTACAATGACAAGATCAATTTCAAAAAGGCACATTCAATAGAATAAGTGGGAGGACACAAGAACAATCTCATTGATCGTCAACAGTCTTTAATGGCACATGAGATTTCGATGAACATGCAAGATGTCAACAAGAGGCTAACTCCAATGAGCCAAGAACATCTCCACAATATTTAGAAATGCAAGACTAGGAAGCTTGCAACCTAAATATTCCTTCAATGCATCATGAGTCCAACAAGAGAAGGTTTCACAAAGAAAATCCCCAATAGGAAAAACCATGTGCGAACTAGGGCCGCAACAACGCCGAACAAAATTGCAGAGACGAAAGGAGAGATGCCGATGGGTGCATCGATCTCACTAACGCGCGGTACTACAAAAGGAACTAACGCAGTCCGAGTCTCCTGGGACGATGAAACTGACCGCTACGGATCTGTTGCGACAATCACATGCACCTTTTCCAAGTCGTCTGGCCAACTGACTTCTTGTCTCCATGAATCAACACGCGACGTGTATCACTGGAACTGGTTCCTCTCTCGAACTGAGGACTGAACACATGAGCTCAACGACTCTGACTTTTCTATTACCGCTGCGCAACTCTGATATCGACTAAAGACTGTCGCCCAACCACCATCTTTCCTCACTTGTCATTCCTTCGTGCACAAACTCTGCCTGCACGCTCTAACTGGCCACATTCGATGCAAACGAGTTGGGGACACTGAAAATGGTACGTCGACTGATCCATGCTTCGCCTTGAAGCCACGCTCAACCACCTTAAAGCTGACGAGGTACTCAAAGAATAATCACACGATAGATAAAACAACCGACTGGAAAGTCATAGGGAGACTACCACTCCACGAGGAGTCCAAGAATCAGCAACACAAAGGTACCAAGATCCAGATATGCCGGGAAGGCCATTGCTGCATAGAGCTACTGTCGAGCTGAACCTTCGCTAAACAAGTATAGTCGCGCAAAGGTATGGCCGAACAGAGACATGGCCGCACAAAGCATCATACGTGCCGCATTGCGCACTAGACGTGCCGCACAGACGACACAATGCCACGCAAAGACAGATTAGAAGCAATAAGTGAGCGTGGGAACACGAGATAGAAACTCGATTAGCCGAGAAGGAGAAGCTCACGCCAGGGACTGACTACTGCATATACTAACGAGCAACGGGAGGCCGAACAAGGAAATCTTTCCACGGTGTCAGGACATGATCCATAACTAGTCGAAATCGTCAACAAGGGTCCAAGCGGACACGAGAAGAGCGTGAAATCATAAAGGAACATCTGGTTGCCCTGCTGGCAACATATCTAAGCTTCGACCACAGCATCCGCAACAAACTTTACACAATCAATCGGTTGCAATCTAGTGTGAGACAAACTTCCAAACGGAAAAGGACGCGCTACCGTCGCACTTACACTCACGTTCTAACGAACAAAGGCGTTGGAACATTTCACTTCACAGGCAAATGCAGGCAACTCAACCTCCTTAAAAGAGGAAAACAAAAAATCACAACTACGCCTTAAAGATCTCAATAGAACAGGGAACAAACGCGAATTTCTACGGACCAACAAGTCAATCTTACCGCAATTTCTCGGAATTTGCATCATAAAATCGCAATGATCATGCCACCCACTCTCAAGGGGCTCAACAAGGTGCTAAGAATCGCTGACTAGTGCCAGAACATCCCAAGATAATTCTACTACGCCAACCTAAGATCGAGATTCTTACCTATATAGCGACAAGGTAAAAGAAACCACTACAATCACCTCAAATTTTTTTCAAAGGGTTTCGACCTATTACAGATACCGACTCGACTCTAGCAATCCTAGAAGAGACCACAACGGCACGAAGACTACCAAAGAATGCATCGAAGATGCCAAGGGTAGGGATACCAAGATATTCAACAACTACGAGGCAACTGAGCTTGCCATAAAGATCGACACTCGACTTCCCAGGGATGGAGAAACTCGACATCCGTGGAAGGAGACAGAACAAACAGAGTATCAACAAGAAGCGGAACCAAGAAGCAAGAGTGCGTCACAAGCACACAAGTACAATGAAAGAACAATGTAATGACCAAGAAAATCCATGGAGACTAGGTGTCTCCTCGCGGTTCCAAGGTATTCGAACTGAAAGCTCTGATACCAAGTTGTCACGACCCGGATTTTCAAACCATTTTTTTAAAACAATTTAAATAGAAGCAGGGGGGTCAACACTTGTAGTATCTATGCACTTCATTCAATTTCTCATTACATTCATTATACAATATGAATAGAAAAGCGGAAGGTAGAAACAAGTGCCAAGTGCTGAACAAAACAGAAGTGAGGGTACATCCCACCCTCGGGAGCTAACAAAAGTGCAAAGAAAACCTGCTGCAAGATCCTTGAAAATCCGGTAGCTGACTAAGCTCCAAGCTCCACAATATCAACAAGTCCCTGCAACATCTTGTAGGGGGAGGGACCACGAAGGTCTGAGAAACCACAACTCAGTAGATAAACTCCTGACCACTACCAAACATGCACATGCGGTGCATGCCTAGAAGGGGTCAGCACAAGTAAAAGCTGTAAAGAGCAAGAGTAACAGTAGTGGCAACAACAGTAGTGTTGGGGTCCGAACTAAAAGGAGGCCGGAGCCACGACCTCCTCCAGGAGGACCACCGCTCAGACCCGCCAGCATGCGGCCGAACAGATCAGAGCCGACGACAGTACCTCTCTAGGGCTCTCTCCGGCCCGGGGACTCAAAGCCCAGAGGAGGTACCTAGCCGAGGCACCCAGCATCAAAGGTCATGCGACCGATCAAAGCTTCAATGGCAACAGGGCCTCTCTGGGGCTCTCTCCAGCTCGGAGACTCAAAGCCCAGAGGAGGTGCCTAGCCGAAGGGACTCAGCCAAGGTCGTGCGACCGATCAGAGTTCGGGCCTACGAGGACGCTTATGTGCAGAGGTCTTCTCGGTCCAGGATGGCCCGGCTAGCAACAAGCAGCGCCGAAGTGTGTCGCTTCGGCCAGACAGGACAAGATGCCTTGTTCACAGCAAAGATTCCCTCGGGGACAGCAACCCGGGTTTTACGCACATGGCAGACCCACGCCTGACACAGAATCAGCTTTTCCGCGATTCCCGCAGCATGTCAGACCACTTTTTGTCAGCTTTTCTGCCGCCCGATGTTGTCAGGCGGCGCCGCCTGACATTGTCGGGGCCGACCGGTCGGCCACACGACAGCCCACTCAGAGGGAACAGGTGCACTGCCCCACGCCACAGGTGGACGACTCATCCGCGCCGAAGCGCGTGCTCAGCACTCTCCGATTCCCTATAGAAGGAGCTTGGCATTCAATGCAAAACATGTTCTCTCTCTCTAGCCCAAGCTCTGCAAGTT
>NMUG010009504.1:0-11257 GCA_002855965.1 Monotropa hypopitys | reverse complement strand
TTATCTGACAGGAAATGAAATGAAGAATGTGCAGCAACCAGATAGTACAGAGAATCAGTTAATCAAAGAAAGATGAGAATTGCTCGATTTCAGTAAGGAACTCTAAGGATGGAGGTCTAAATGACGTAGGCAAATGGCAGAAAGACAGGTTGGTCTGAATTTAAATTTTTTGAAGTTTAGTTTTGAAGAGTTTGGGCGAGTGATAATGGCTAGTGAATCCTTGGATTGAGAATGGTTGTAGAATGAATTGGTGAGGTTTTGGAGATAAATTGAGGAGTAAAGAGGTGAGAGTAATATTTTATGTTGGGAAAGAGATATTTTAATTGTGAAATGACATTTGAGGTCGGGATCGACATATTTAACAAGGAAATATCAGTTGGGTTTAAATTGAGTTCTTGGGGAATGTTGATTAAGAGTTCTAGTGACGGTTTCTCTCAGAATATTATGAATTTGTGCTAGATAAAATGTTTGTACCTTGAGGTGAATGAAAATGAGAGTGGGGAAATTTGAGGCAAGAATTGGGGTTTTGTCCAAACATACTAGAATCAGTGAATTGAGAAGAAAAAGGAGTTGGAAAATTTGGATTGATTTGATGTCAAGAGGGACAGTTCATTTGGTTTCTTTTATAGAGTGAAATATGGTGTACTCGGTGATTGTGAATTGAAGAGCTGAGAGGAAACTTGTGAAATCGGAGGAGCAACATAGTGGTTTTTGAATAAGCCAGTTGAAATTGGGAACCAAACATATTGGGTTGTGGTAGAGTGAAGTGTGTTGGGAGTTGCGTTATGAAAGTTTGGATTGTGAGAATGATGGTGCTAAACCACATAATGAGGAGAGGAAGTAAAGTAGAGAAAATTGGGTGATGACTAATGGTCAGTGAGTAATGTAGTGTTCATCGAGATGTGTTCAGTGAATCCTTGGGTTGAGAATTGTGTTCTTAAAACCAATAAAATGGTATATCCTATTGTGGTGAGAAAGGACATATTATGACTTGGTGTGCAAAAGCGTCAGATGGAAATCAAAAGAGGAATGTGGGAAAGTGAGATTTGTAAAGTGGATAAGGGTAAAGAGAGAGTTGGGTGTTTACCAACAATTGGGTGAGAAAGACTCAATGGTTCTTAAGGGATGTATCGATTGTGGAGTTTCTTGTTATGGGGGCGAGCATGTGCTAAAGAAGACGCAATAGTTCAAATGTTCGAGTGCAACTAGTGTGGATGCCAAGCAGTCAATATTCACAGCAACAGAGTTGGCTTCCAACATCAATTGCAGAGTTGTGACGAGTGGTGCAGGCAAAAGTGCAAGAGGTATATATTTATTGTTTTTCAGCAATTAGCACTTGTTAATAAATCACATCATTATGTACTCACTATTTTGATAATTTGATGGTTGCCTGAAAGTATGAATGTCATGTTAAGCAACCTAGTGATTTGTGGAATCGAAAATGGTGTGGATTGGTAGCACATGTGTGCTAATGCTAAGTCCATAGTTGGACAGGTGGTAGAAAGTTAACTGTGAGTGTAGAAGTTTGTTAAGATGACTTACAAAAGAATTTGATAAGCCTTAGAGTCAAATTGTTTCGGTGTGGATAAAAGGGTAACAAGTGAATTATAACTCCTTACTATTGGGGCGTGCAGTTAAACATATGTGTGTGACCTATGTTGGAAGTAATGTATGAAAATGGGAATTGTGGGTTTCCAAGATACAGAGAAGGTAATAAAATCTAGTATAAACCTGCGTATGTTTTGTTGGAACTTAAAAGAGGATAACTAGAAAGTGTGGCTTGTGATATGCGTAGCGTATGTTATTAGCAAGACGTCAATGGAAAACTATAATATGTTTTGGCTTCAGTATTACCTTAGGCCTTGTCTTGGGGTGATGATAGTATGTTTCAAAAAGAAAACTTATTGTGGATTGGGTTAAGTATGAAATTTAAAAGTTATGGCATGCTAGAGAATTTCAGATAGTATTAGTGATTTTGTCACCCATGTTATTATTGAGAAGGGAATGTGAGCGATATCTTGAGGATGTTCTTGCGTTGAGAGAGTTGGGTTAAGTAGAGTCTGTGAGGATGGTTTACATTCTTTGGGATTGTGACTTTGATGGAACCTTAGTATATTATCGACTTGGAAAGAGTATGAGTAGTATTCGAGTATGGGATTGTCAGAAATTGATAGGGAAGAGGTTATTGTAATAAATTGCATGTAAAACTTATGGTAGTGCCAAGCGTTATTTTGAGCTGACCTATCCTCTTTAGAAGTATTAGCGTAAACCGGAGTAGAAATTGGTACATAAGAGGTTGATATGTTTCCACCAAGATAAATTCTTGGGTTGGCAGATTTATATTAGAAGATTATCAAGACCTTTTCGATCGAGTTATATAGTTGTATAGTTCAACTAAGTGGCATAAGATTTGAGTCACTAAGGAAAGGATGAGAATGATATTAAGAAGTTAAAGAAAAGGATTAATGACAATAGTGAGGTTTGATCCTTAGATTCGAGTATGATAGGATTAGAGATGTTTAGAACACTCTAGTGTAGTTGATTTTTGAGTTTTGGGGCAAAAAGATCGAGTTTGGGGGGGTGAAGGAGAAGTGGGTTCGTCAAAATCGCATCCTGTGAAAATGGACTCTGCACCAGGAGAGACCGGTCTCTCGATTTGGGGGAGACCGGTCCCTTTGTCAGCAGAGAGGTCCTTAGTGAAGTGGGACCGGTCTCTCGAAAAGGGGGAGACCGGTACCCTACTCAGCAGAAAGGTTCTTAGGGAGGAGAGACCGGTCTCTCGAATAAGAGGAGACCGGTCCCTTTGAGGATTTTTGGCAGATTTTTGGGTGTTTCGTGTGGGGTTCGGGGATTACCTTGGCATGTGTTTGGGAGGTTTTGGGGGTTATTCTAAGACTCTAATAAGTGTTTAAAGATGGTTATCGATTCAGTTGATTTAATTTAATGCTTTCATTATTTTCTGTCAAAACTATATATTCATGCGGACTGAAATTTTAATTGTTTTGACAGGGATGTTTGAGGAAGGCATTGAGGCCTTACTCAAGGGCGAGGAAAAGGTTTGGACCAGGCAAGGAAAAAGGTTTGATCAACGGCACTGGTGAGTGTAAGAATATGGTATCCTTAATGGTACATTTGCAAGATTGTTTTAGTTAATTGTTACTTTGTGTATGAGAAGCTAACTGTTATTGTTTTGTTGAGATTTACATGCATGAACATAATGCATGAGTTGATTGATAATCATGAACATGAATGTATGATGAGAATGATGGCATACAGTGATGATATGCATACACATATATGCATGAGATGAGATGAGAAGCATAATATGCACCTATATATATATTATGCATGCCTCCGTGGGACGGGTAGCGTTGCTGGCAGTTAGTAAGGCCAGTGGTTGGCCATCACTGTAAGTCCAACGGGTGCGTGGGACGTACCCCAAATCTTGAGTGCGCGGGGCGTACGAACTACTATCTATAGTAGTAGCTATTTTCAGGGCGGGAGATGCTCAAATCTTTTGGAAAATAAATGGCTTTGGCCGGTATATGTAAAGTATCATGCATGAGATGCATTGTTGATATGAAAGTCATAACTGCTCATAATTCATGATTTACTGTCACTAATATTTCTTGTATTCTGGAAGTTAAAGATATTATATTCACACTTTATTTCCTTGTCTTGACTTGGAAATAGGTCACAGGGATAGCGGTCCACTACAAGGCATGAAGTTTTTAGATACTTGAGTGAGATGATGAGCTAGTGCCATCCAGTGAAGAAGGCTTGGTGCTGGTAGCTGATTTCAGCACTTTTGGTAGATTCTTGTTGTCTTCTGTTTTCCATGGACTTGTGTTAGGACTTTTGTAGTGGCTTAGCTATTTTCCATGTTTGTCCCTTTCTTGGAGGTTTTTGAGTAATGATAGCACTTGTTGGAAATTATGTTTGAAGTTCCACTTGTCTCTTTTATTTAATGTTGACGAATATTACTCGAGGTTCTTATTTAGCAAAGAAGTGTACAAAAAATTTTAATTTTTGTATATTTTGGAGTTCGGGATGTTACAATTTGATAATTTGGGGTTTTACTATGGTGGAATTAAGTGGTGACCTTGGACCCACAAATCGTTGGACTTAATACCCTAGAGACTTAGGCGCGCCACGTGTTCGATGAAATTCCCGTAAGTGAACGACTTGTATTTTTGGTGGTTTGTAGGTTGTGTGGTGGTCATTGGAGATAGGAACCACCAAGTGTTTGAGAAATCGCCCATGTGAACCTCAGGCATGTCTTGAAGAAGTCAACACCGTTAAGCATTGTAGGATTTGGGTGGTTGTGTGTTTCGTCACTTTAGGACCATATGTTACTATAGGAACCTCGATGTTTGGTGTGAACCGAATATCCGATGATTGACTCTAGTTGGATGTTGTAGTGCGACTAAATCATTTAAGTTATTCAGGTGGGTGAAGGGGTCTTGAGTACGATTATATGAACATCTTGGGCACCCTTGAAAGCATAGACCTTGTCGGTCTCGTCACATTTCTTGTAATTGGTTAAGGTTGAGTTCGTATCTATAGAACTCATCGGCAAAGTTAATAAACTCTAATAAGGAGGATGTGCCCCACGAGGGCTACTCGCGTTCAACCTAGAATCCATTGTGTAAAAAACTTAAAACTAACAGAAATGGCATCGAGTAGGTTGACATGGAAATGGTGTGGTTTGATAGCGTCGACTTGGCATAATAACAATGACAAGAGAATATGAAACAAAATCATCTAATGACATGGAATCATAGGGTACCGGAGGCCCTCCCTTGGTTAGGGAAAATGCCAGAGTGTTTGGCAGGAAGCCTTGTTCAGGATTCCTGGGATGGTCGCTCCATCCACAATATTATGCACAACAGGAATAAACAGATGTTGGACTTCCCTGGTGGTCGCGCCACCACGTTGAGCATAATGGGGGCATAGCGTAGCCCTCCCAACGAGTTGGGGAATCACGAGGGGGAAAGGATAGTGTGCCAACTTCCACTATGCCGGACCCAATCTAATATGATACAAATTGAGAAAACATGATAAAAGAAAGATGGAAATAATTCGGATGGATCTTGGTTAGATGCCTCCACTGTTTTGAAAGATTCGGATGATTCGGAAGGATCTTGGTTAGATGCCTCCTCGGATTATCCGTGTTGAAGAAAAAGGTGAGAACTTCTTAACGTGAAAGAAAAAGAAGAAATTCCAATATCTCCATAGTATGGGTTATGGAGGGTGAATCCGACACGAGAATTTATTACCCACCTCAAATATGAAGAAGTTAGAAATGGAAAGATGGAAAGGAACAAAATGAACCTCACCAATATCCAACGTGTTATGCAAATCAAATACTTGGCATACGACAACACTTTATTTTGGGATGCCTTGATTGGGGATTCCCTTACTTGTTGCATCTTGCGATAAGATACGAAATGTGAGTATACCTAAGTGTTGGACAACGGAAAATAAATATTTGCATCGTTTAATTGAGGACTCTTGATTAGTTGTCACTTGGGTTACTTGTCTTACTCTTCACTCGCACTTTGGATTTATTACTGTTTGTACATTTACTCGTGGACACTTAGGCATGCACCGCATGTACATGCTTGGTAGTGGTTAGGAGTTTTTCTCACTGAGCCGTGGTTTGCTCAGACCTTCTTTCTTTTCCTTTTTCTAGTATATGTTGCAGGATTAGACAGGCTTAGAGTTGGAGTCAGCTGCTGGGTTTTTCTTGGACTCGACAACCTCCATTTTAGTAGTTTCTTTTGTACAAGGTAGTGTAGATACTTTATTTTAGTTGTACTTTCCTTTGTATTCATACTTCAATTTCAGTTATAGCCGTGTGTGGCATTTGTACTTTACTTCCGCCTGTAGTTCCTGATTGTACCATGTATCATGTAATGAGAATTCAACTGAATGTATATGATTGGCAAGTAGTTGTATCCCCTGTTCATTATTTAAACTGTTTTCAAAAACAAATATGGTTTGAAAATCCGGGACGTGACAACTTGGTATCAGAGCTTTCGGTTTGAATACCTTGGAGTCGTGGGGAGACACTTAGCCTCCATGGGTTCTCTTGGTCATTACCCTGTTCTTTGATCATGTTTGTGTGCTTGATGTGCTCTATCACATCATGGCCTTGTGTCCTTGAGGTATCTTACGTGTTTATCTCCTTCCATAGATGTTGAGTTGTCCCTTCCTTCGGAAGTAGAGTGTTGTTCTCTTGTGGCAAGTCTCATTGTCTTACAGTGTTAGTGTGCTCTTGTGTCCTCACTCTTGGTGATCTCGATGCATCTTTGGGGGTCATTATTGGGTTTTAGGCTCCTTTGTGCCTCTAGAGTTGAATCGGTGGTTCGTAGTAAGATGAGATCGATAGAAGTGTTTGAGGATTGTTATTGTGATTTCCCCTTGCCTTGTTGTTCATAAGGTGGAACTTGGGTCTTGCTGGCGTGTGGTGTTAAAATTTTTGGCGACCCTGACTTCGGTTTGGTGATTGGAAGTAGTTCTTAGAGATCCTTGAGTTTGGTAGCTTGGTTATTCTTCCTTTGAGATGCAAGTTCTCGAATGATTGAGGTGGATTTGGCCTTGTGGTCCATAAGAGTTCATATTTCCTTCGTTACTTTAGTTAAATTCTTGAGGCATTACCGAGGTTTTCTAGTGTTTTTCTTTAAGGGATATGACATGTCGGTCATATCTCCTTGCGAGATTGAATTATTCGTGCACGTATGGGGTTCCATATTGAGAAAGAAATCAGTGTTGTTGTTTGGAAATCTTTGCGATGTTCCTTGCCCCGTTGGTCAGGAGGTGGAAACTTGATTGGGGTGGCATGTCGCTTTAGTCCATCGTCTGTGGATTTGAAGTGTAGGTTGGCGTTAGTTTCGTCGCCGGTGTTTTCTTGTATCTTATCATATCGGTCATCTGCTTCCTGTACTCGCTCCATGCCTGGTGATTTGTGGGGTGGGGGGGTAGAGTTTGGCCTTATCGGCATGGTATGCGTAGTCTCTTATAACTTCGTTATCGTTGGTGTTAGAAATTTCCCATTGAAATCTTTTAAGTTTGGGAGGGTTGGCTATCTTTCCGCTGTTAGGGCATGAGTTCCCTTTAGGCTATTGGGATTTAGGCATACCGATCCGTTTGAGTTTAAGTCTTTCCGTAGTCTTGTGAAGGACCTTGAGGGGTCGCTGAGATTTTTGGATACTTCTCTTTAAGGGGTATGACCCATTGGTCAAATATTCTTGTAAAATCACCTTAGTTTTGTTGGCCGTAAGTCTAAGTGAGAGTGTTAGAGTTGTTTTGGGCTAACTGTTGGCTTGAGGTGTGATTCAGGATGCTTTCGTCTTTGATTAGATGTTTCGTATCGTGGTGACAATGGTTAAGTTGAACGTTTGGAGTCCTATATCCGGTGGTTGTGTGTTGGCCTTAGATGTGTTTGTGCTCGACGACCTAGTCGATTGAGGAGCATGTGTGTGCGCGCCGTGATCAACATCGTAGTTTCTCGTTAGATGATCTGATTGAGGTCAAACCCTGGCTCATTAGGATTCGTGAGATTCTCCATACATTCAAAATTGTTAGTATTGGCATCAGAGTAGCGCAGCGGAAGAGTGGTGGGGTAAAATTGCGATGGCATGAAGAAATATTCCTATAATCTCGAAATCACCTTTGGAAAAGAAATTCTTTCCCTACCCCTTTCCGTGTATCATTGCGAATAATGGTTCGAGCAGTGGTCTTGGTACGATTCTAAGTGTAGAACGATAAATTCGGCTTGAAAATCTTGCTTTTCGCCTTTGTTCGTGAGTCGACGGAGTCATATATTAACGTTCCTCCGGTTGGTGTTTTTGGGCATTGGATCGATGTTCCCTCTTGTTCCCGTCGCCCTTGTTATGCTTGTCTTGTGACTAGTTGTGAAGTTTGTTGACTTTTGATAGCTTCCATCTGAGTCTTGTTTCGTTCAAATATAAGTTGTAAAACTTGTTGATCCTTGGATGACATTTCTTTGACTCGCGTCTTGCGTGACGCATGTGGTGGAAATTTCTATCGTCGTGGTATTTTGATTGCATTGCAATTGTTCCCTTTACGGTTACGAGGTCCTAGTGGACTTAAAAAAAAAATTTGTCGTTCCATTCGTTATGTTTTGCGTTGAACGTGGTATTGATCGTTGGAAAGGAGCTCGTGGACCAAAGAAGAACGTATCCGTTTAACCGTGGGAAGTTGGGAACGAATGCATATTGTGGTCTAGACTTGGTGTGAGTTTAGTGCCATGTCATGTTATTTGGGATTGGTGCTTGCACATTTTGGCGTGCGTGGGTGCATGAGTATTTTTTTGTTATGTGATATATGTTTGACGTGGTGAATTGGTTTGAGAAGAGCTACCGGATGGGGCATCTCAAAACAAATCACCAAGATCATACGGTTACCACACTAGGACATGTGTGTTTGGTGTGGTGTGTTCTTTGGCTCAATAGTTTGGAGCATATTCATGCGTTGCATTTATTTTGGCTAGTTCGTGGGCGTGGATGCGATGACGTGTTCTCACTACTTATGATTTGGCAAGCATCCGTGAAAATAGTCTTATCGCGTATCGGCGTGTCTATTGTGTGTCGGCATATCCTCGGTGTGTCCTTGCCCTGTCGGCGTATCCTTGGCATGTCGGTGTGTCATTATCGTATCCCCATGTATCGGGGTACCCGTAGTGCGATTGTTGGCTTGCGGTGGATGACGACGCTCAAATTACTTGTCGGCGAGTTTGCATAACCAATTCGTTCCTCGTTGTAAATGTTTTTGTCAGAAGATTGTTGGTCTTTTGTTCTTAAGGAGATTAATCCCTTACGGGATCCTCCATCTCTTGTATCTTTGGCAAAAAAAATTTTTTTTTTTTGTTGGCATGTCCACACCCTATCGGGAGTTGTCCCTTTTATTTCTTAGTGTGGCATGTTGGTTTTCTCAAGTTTGGTGTTCCTCGGTGGAAACCCTTACATTTCTTTATCCTTAGTAAATCTCATGGACAAATCATTGGATGTTGAAGTAAAGTGGTATCTATGTTTGACCGAGTGTCTGGGTCACCGTATCGAATTCATGCATCTTAGTTAGACTCTCACCCATGTTTGTTGTAATCAAATTCTTGAGAAGTTGTTGTGGAGGTATATTTTGATTCCGATTCAATTATTTAGGACTAGATTCGTTAACCTCGTTAGTCGGTGGTTTGGTTCTTCATCCACTCTCCTTTCTTACTTAATTTCGAGGACGAAATTTCTTTAACGGGTATGAGATGTAACGACCTAGAATTTCAAATGTAAATTTTAAATGAAAACCCGTTCTTTTAAAATAGTCAATTGATTATTGATGGAGTTTGGGATCCAATAGATGTTAATTTATCGAGGTGGAGTGGTTAGAACTCCCGGTAGTGAGTTGGCATTATCTTGAGTTGTCCCGGCAATGTGCCGAGGGTCTTCTAAGCCAATTATGTCCCCGAGGTATTTTCTTAATGTGAATACATTCTTCACCTATGTTGTAGATAATTTCATTATGAATTCAACGCAACTTGAATAGCCTCAGTCGGAGTTCGGATGAAGAAGTTACGCGCAAAACACTATCGATCGTCCCTTCGGAGAAACCCAGGAGAGACCGGTTCGGGTACCGGTCCCTCTTCAATCAGTGTACCCTTTTTCTATAGGGGTACCGATCTCTTGAGCCGCGAGAGGCCGGTTCCTCTGCCATCAGTCGAAATTTTTTAGTGCGGGTACCGGTCTCTCGAGCAGCGAGAGACCGGTCCATTCGTTAAATTTTTGCTGTTTTGACAGCTTAATGAAGGGCAACTGGGTCTTTTCATGTGGGGGTCATATATATACCATATATACATGATTTTTGGTCTTCTTCCTCCCCAAATGAAACCCTAAAGCTCTCTCATCTCTCTCTCCCTCCATCCATGGTGATTTCTCTTCTCCCACCAAATCCATGGCCTTCCAAGCCTTGGATGAAGATTTCCCAAGAAGAAATCTTGTTCCCCTCTATGAGAGCTCTCTAGAACACCCATCATATTTTCCATTCCTTCAAGTTTTAAAGTTAGGGTTTGGGTGAAGATGCTTGGATCAAGAAAGTACAAGGAGGAATGTTGTTCCCCTCGGTGAGAGCTACACGGTGTCCACCATATTTTCATCATCCGGATACTTTTGGAACTCCGGCGACTTTCCGGCGAAGAGCTATTGAGTTGCGGTCTACATAAAGGTTTCTAGAGGACGAGGAGATCTACGTTTGACGGGTTCGGATTGCGGCGGTGCGATGGATATTTTCCGGCGACTTCTCTGGCGATGCTCCGGTGGATAAAAATCCTTAGCTATTATTGAATATGTGTGTGTGTGTACATAGGCTAAATTTGGTGATCATTTTTATGTATGTTGCATTTGATAATTTAGGGTTTTACTATGGTGCAATTAAGTGGTGACCTTGGACCCACAAATCGTTGGGCTTAATACCCTAGAGACTTTTCAATGATATTCCCGTAAGGGAACGACTTGTGTTTTTGGTGGTTTGTAGGTTGTGTGGTGGTCATTGGAGACAGGAACCACCAAGTGTTTGAGAAATCGCCCCTGTGAACCTCAGGTCATGTCTTGAAGAAGTCGACACTGTTAAACATCGTAGGATTTGGGTGGTTGTGTGTTTCGTCACTTTAGGACCATATGTTACTATAAGAACCTCAATGTTTGGTGTGAACCGAATATCCGATGATTGACTCTAGTTGGATGTTGTAGTGTGACTAAATCATTTAAGTTATCCGGGTGGGTGACGGGGTCTTGAGTACAATTATATGAACATCTTGGGCACCCTTGAAAGCATAGACCTTGTCGGTCTCGTCACATTTTTTGTAATTGGTTATGGTTGAGTTTGTATCCATAGAACTCATCGGCAAACTTAATAAACTCTAATACTGAGGATGTGCCCCACGAGGGCTACTCCCGTTCAACCTAGAATCCATTGTGTGAAAAACTTAAAACTAACGGAAATGGCATCGAGTAGGTTGACATGGAAATGGTGTGGTTTGATAGCCTCGACTTGGCATAATAACAATGACAAGAGAATATAAAACAAAATCATCTAATGACGTGGAATCATAGGGTACCGGAGGCCCTCCCTTGGTTAGGGGAAATGCTGGAGTGTTTGGCGGGAAGCCTTGTTCAGGATTTTCGGGATGGTCTCTCCATCTACGACATTATGCACAACGGGAATAGACAGATGTTGGACTTCC
>NMUG010009503.1:0-11256 GCA_002855965.1 Monotropa hypopitys | reverse complement strand
ATCCCTTGGCTCTGACCAACTCATCCATCGGATGGTAACTCCGGCAGACGCAGGCTTCGGCTTAATTGCGATCTGCCGTCCATCCCATGGCTTTTAGTTGTCTACCCATCACCAAAGACCGGCCGTGACCCTTGGAACATATCCCATGTACCTATCAGAATTGATATACGAGGTTACAGATCTGTCATAACACTAGTTAGCGAAATTGAATGATCATTGGCTATTATAGTTATTGAGATGGGTTATGGATTGAGATGAGATGAGATGGTTTGATCGAGATGAATCATTGGAAAGAGTTTCAATTAAACATAATAAATAGGAATTAGTAATTCAATAGTACCAAATGGGATTTTTGGTGTGTGTTGAAAGAAAAGAGTTTTGGGAAGGGTGAATAAAAATAAAATGTGAAATATTTTTCAGTGTTGTGATTTATGAAGGAAAAAGGAATTCTTTATTAAAGATGAGTTTTAAAGTAAAAATGTGTGAGTTAGATATAGTGATCCTTAGATATTTTAATTATCTTTATTATGCACTTCTATACGTATTCACCAGCCGTCGTCGCTGATGCACGCTTGTGCTTTTATTTTTAGGTTGGAGGCTAGAGTACACAGTTTAGTCCAGTCCAACTGATGAGTCTTGGTGTTGTCTATAACAGAGGTGTTTGTTAGTCTTTTATTTATTCTTTATTATCTTTGAGAGATTGTTTAGCTCTCACCTTGAGTCTGCTTTTCAGTTGTTGGAGTTTAGTTGTAGTAACAATTGTTGAGTTGTGTTGTATCGGTCATGTGCCCAATGTTTATATATATTGGAGTCTGTATCATCTGAGAATTATAATCAGATCAGAGTTGTTATTTCAGTTGTCATGTAGTGGTTTGTGATTAGAAGATGCTTTAGCCACATGTCATCTTTGGATAGATGACTTTACAATTATCAGGGATGAGGTGTGACACTCGAAGAATTGACCTTTACAGATTTATTGGTTCAAATCATCTTATTAACCTCATGCAATGCACGCAAGCATACAAGCACACAAGTATATCATATAATGTGCAATGCAGATGTGATACGATGCACCCATTGAGACTAAGTGTCTCCCCAATGTTCCTAAGTTTTCGAAACTTTAGCTCTGATACCAATTGTAACACCCCGGAAAATTCAAACCAATTTTTTTGAAAGGATGGTATTGAGAAATTTAAAATAACTAACATGATAGAACCAATAATAATCCCAATACAATCCACATGACTTGTAAATGATTGTCGCAAGCAAACTTAAGAAGTGCCTTAAACTACTTATTACAAAACCGGGTACCATTAATACTTTGAAATAAATGCAGAAAAGAAATGGTAAGTGCTCATCCATGAGCAATGCCTCCAATGGTCTTCAAAATATATCTTGGAATCCACTCTAAGCTAAATCATAGACTCTTTACCTAAAAATAAAGGGTTAAGCAAGGCTTAGTAGAGAAATCCAAACAAGAGATGTATATGATGGTCGTGGGTGCATGCCAATGTATAAAAATAAATAGATGATACATGCATGAGGACCCGTAAGGTTTTAAATTAGATTATCAAGTTCAAGGTGTGTTGTTCCATTTCTTTCAATTCCAATAAGTCAAGTGTTTCCATATTCTTTCCAATTCCTTATCAAAATAAGGATTCTCGATAATCAATAAACCAAAGAGTTTCGGCTAATTCCGTGCTAGTAGCCCATCGACTAAACTAACTGTATAGTTTCTCATATTACCCGACCCGTTGGGAAGGCCCAGTCAAGCCCCAATTGCACAATGTCGTGGGTACAAATACCTGTATATATAATAATAGCCGACTCAAGATCCAATAACTACCACAATCCAATTGATTGATCATGTTTCCAAAATTTCCATATTAAGGCCAATTGCCAAATTCCAAGTTTTCAAATGGTTTCCAATGTGCCATTTAACAATACAAGGAGAGTTAATTACAGAATACCAATCCCCAATTCCATTTCCCCCAAATTTCCAAATGAATTTCAAATTAGGATTTTATACCAAATTGGGGGTTTTCGATTTAAACAAGGGGAATGTTAAATTGACACCAAAGGAAGTCCAAATACGCGACAATAGAGATCCTAGACTTGATACACGACTCAATCAAGACCCTTGGATTTCCCATATGTTGTATCAATCTCATATTGTGAAAATGAGAGAGAGAGAGAAGAGGAAGGACAAATACATATATATACAAATGGTTGAAAACCAACACTGAATTTTTCCTGTGATGGCACCAAGTTTATCACCAACTTGATCTCAGCCCACAAGTGTTTACACACACACACAGTATATATGAACTTCTAGTAAGAATATAGTGTTTACAGGAACCATCCCAACCTTTATTAAGCACCAACTTACAAAGGAAACACATAGAGCACTAGACATCACATTCCACTGCCTTAGGATTCCCATATGCCTTGCTTAAATAAGCTACAATCATAAAAATGTGAATCAACATTCATGGGATCATGGGAGCACCCATGATCTGCAGTTGACATCCCCCAACTGCCCTGGGGCTATGCTGGATCCAACCAAAGTCTGCCAGCATAAGGAAACTGGAATTGCTAGTAACTGTCACTCCTTTGCTGGTCCAAGCCTAGTCTGCCAGCACTAAGACATAACTGCTACTACTGTGCTGGTCCATGCTAGATCTGCCAGCACCAAGATGTAACTGCCATTGCTGTGCTGGTCTATGCCAGATCTGCCAACACCAAGATGTAACTGTCATAGATGTGCTGATCCATGCCACATCTGCCAGCACCAAATTCGAGTTCCACCCCGTCTAATGCCTTAGCCCATTTCTGATTGTATTGTCCCCGAAGCTGCTGCAACTTCAAGCATCCATGCCCCAATATTTCTTGGGCCTTCACATGCAATTATCATAGCATACTTTGTTCACGGAACTAGTGCTACCACCAAACAACACCAACACCAATAAGTCACCTTGTGAAGACATGCCTCCCTCATGTCTTGCATTCATGCTGGACAAAGGTGCAAGGTGAAGGCTGTTCATCGACAGTGAAGGACTAGTAAGAGTTGAGATGGATTAGCCCGAGATAGATCCGATTGAAGAGCTAATCGGGGAGGAAGTGAATTCCAGAGAAGAGGAACAACATGTTGCTGGGGACTGCGGGCCCTTGTTGGTAGTTCGGCAAGCTTGCCTGGCACCCCGAGATGCCAGTGGGGATGGTTTTCTAAGGAAAAATATCTTCCAGTCTAGATGTACTGTGGGAGATAAAGTGTAACGATCCGATTTTCGTGACCCTCTTTAAATTAAATTTGTTAAATTTAAAAGTGTGGTCCCTAGAATTTTGTGAATAATCACTTTTTGTATAATTTAAGCAAAATAATATTAAGTGCATAAAATATAATATTAATGATGTTAATATAAATTATTTATGTCAATAATAATAATAAGGTTATTATTATTATTAATAATAATAACAAAAGAAAAACAAATTAAATATAAAACAAACAAAAAAGTGAAAGCAACCTAAACTAAACCCTACCATTTTATCCCTCCCGTTTATTTTTCTCCCAAAACCCAGCCCCCTTCCCGACTTTCCCCTTCCCCCCTAAATCCCGTAACTTTCCCCCCTTTTCCCTCCATGAAAACCCCCGAGAGAGGGAGAGAAGAGGGAACAGGTGGTCGCAGGTGTCGACGGCTGAAGGTGCGGCGTGGGAGAAGGTGGCAGTTCGGTTGGCGGTTCAGGCACGGAGGAGTGCACGCGGTAGAGGGAGAGCGGGAGAGAGAGG
The DNA here is from genome assembly GCA_002855965.1 of Monotropa hypopitys. Taxonomy (NCBI): domain Eukaryota; kingdom Viridiplantae; phylum Streptophyta; class Magnoliopsida; order Ericales; family Ericaceae; genus Monotropa; species Monotropa hypopitys. Next base: position 7,469 of record NMUG010009503.1, on the reverse strand, counting down.
GAGGAGCTGCGGTCTGGCGACGGCTGGCGCGGCAGTGGCACGGCGGCAAGGGAAGAAGAGACTGGTAGCGGTGTGGTGGCGGTGTTGGGCTGCTCAGGTGGTTGGTGGCCGGGTTTGTACAGGCGGTGCAGGTGGCGCATGGACGAGGAAATGTATTTGGGAGGTGTGTCCGCTTTCAAGATGGAGCTTATTTGTTCCGTTAGAAATGCTCTTTTTGACACATTCATCTTCCGTTTTACCGTGCACAAGCCCTTTAAAAATTTTGCATAGGAAGGAACTTGCTTGATTGCATCGAGTAACGGGATGTTCACTTTCACTTGTTTAAAGAGTTCCAAAATTTCAGGTTGGTGAGTTGGTTTAGACTTAAGCCTTTGAGGGAAGGGAGCAGGAAATGGACAACTCCCACTCTTTTTTTTTGGTTTTATTCCCTCTTCGACACTCTCCTCAATCATAACTCCCTTACCTTTTTCCTCTTTGGTAAATTTTTCTCTCTCCTTACCTTCTTTCAAGCTTCCCACTCAATTGTCCACAATCTTTCCACTCCGAGTGTGGTGACAGCTTTTAATTCACCAACACTATTGTCATGAAGTGGAGTACTTTTAGCAGAATTTTGCCCCTTCACGTTGTGTTGGGACTGAGCTGGGAACTTGCCCTTCTCTTGTTGCAAAATACCAATGGCCGTATTCATTTTTGTGATTTCGGCCTTCAATTCACCCATGTCTTGCCTTGTACTTTGCATGAACTGATTGGTATTTTGCATAAAGAGAGACACTTGTTCTTCAAAATTTCGTTTGTTCGGTGGAATGTAGATGGGCTGCGATATATTGCCATGATGATTTTGGTATTCAAATCCCGATGATTGGTGAGGAACTTGTCCTTGGAAATTTTGGGATGAATAAGAAGGATTCGGCATGTACGGCCCTTGTGGTTGATGTTGATTTTGTGAAGATGATTGACGTTGTTGATTCACATGGGCTTCACCATTCCAACTAAAATTCGGATGATTCCTCCATTCGGGATTGTAAGTCTCCGAATAAGGGGAATTAAACGATTTCCTTTGTTGTGTTGGTTGGTGTTGCTCAATTGCATTCACCACACGTTGCTCCTGAAGCATATCTTTCAATACAGGGATTGTGGGGCAATCATGGATGTTATGCTCTTGACTCTCACAGATTGTGCAATAGGATTCCACCTTAGGTTGGGTGGTCACCTCATGCACCTTCCTTACCTCTAACTGCTCAATTTTTCGGGACAATTGAGCGATCCTCGCTTGAAGATCCTCATTGTTTGTTAACTGATATTTTCCCACTCCCGTGGATTGATTGTTCCTTGTTCGGTCATTCGGGTCAGAGGTGTCCCATGACTGAGCATTTTCAGAAATGTGCTCAAAGTATTCAAATGTTTCATCAGGATCCTTACTCAAAAAGTCACCATTGCACATCATTTCAATGAATTGTCTCGTTTTAGGAGACGTTCCCTCATAGAAAAAGCTCACAAGTTGCCATGGCTCGTAGCCGTGGTGGGGAATCGAGCTCAATAACTCTTTGAATCTTTCCCAGGACTGATAGAACGATTCATTGGGTTTTTCAGAAAAATTTTGAATTTGCTTCTTTAAAGCAATCGTTCTATGTGCGGGGAAGAATTTCTTGAAAAACTCCTTGAGGAGCTCCCCCCCAACTTGTGATAGATCTTGGTCTCAAGGAATTGAGCCAAGTCTTTGCTTTATCTTTTAAAGAGAATGGAAAAAGTTTGATGTAAGCGAAATCCTTTCTTTGGTTGTGTTCCAACATCGTCCGCACAATTTCCTCAAATTCCTTCACATTGAGATAGGGATTTTCATTTTCCATTCCATGGAAATGTGGGAGATGTGGTAACAAACCTGGCCGAACAACAAACTCTCTAGCCACAAGGGGAAGAAGAATACATGAGGGAGTAGATGACCATGAAGGACTAAGATAGTCCCTCATGGTTCTAATTTGTACATCATCATGGTTACTCCTAATCTCCTCCTCAACATGTTGTTCCACTCTTTGTTGTTCAATTCTTTGTTGCTGTCCATTAATTCCAGCCCTCCCATTTTGATTTAACTGAAAATTTAGGCGGTTGGGAGGCATTTGGTTGTGATTTGGGAACTCCATGTGATTGTTAATCTGGAATTCCACTTGTTGCTCTTCAAATTATGGACGAGGATGGGGAATAAAGATCAGGGGATCAGAATTTTGTCGTACCAGTCTTTCCCTAGGAGCTCTTGTCCACATGTCAATTTAAATTCCCTCTCTCTCCACTCTAGGAGTCACAACAAGTTACCTTACTCCTACTCCTACTCCTACAACAGGAATAAGACCAAGAATGGTCACCCAATTTGAATTGCAAGAGCAAAAGGGAGGGTTACTTCGAAGCACAGCACAACAGCAGTAAGCAGAGAAAACTTTTCAAGTGTGTGAACTCCCGGTAGTTAGCATTGGCTCTACCGGGAATGCACAACTTAATTGTTTGAGCAAATTTTCCTTCACCTTGGACTCCCGGTACTTTAAGGTTGTACTCCCGGTAGTCCCAGTCTCAGTTTCTTTTTTCAGTTCCTTCAACTTTCCCTGCAGGCTTGTTCTCTCGGTAGTTCGGAATTGGACTTCCGGTACTCCGAGCTGCAGTATTTAGCCCAGAACTTCTGCAGAAAAATTCTTAGCACTTATAACTGGACTCCCGGTAGTAGGAATGGGTTACCGGGAATGCAATTACGCCTGCTTCATCAAACATGCTTTGTTTTCTGCGAATTCATGCTCTGTTTTTTCTGATTTTCTGAGTTTTTGAATGTTTTTGGATTTTTATGACTTTTTTAAGATCTAAATGGATGCACTAACTAAGGAAAACTAAATTTAACGCCAAGTCCCCGGCAACGGCGCCAAAAATGCTTGAGTTCTCCAAATATTCAACCCGAATGTGGAAAACAAATTGACTTCTAGAGTTTTTTATGAGATAAGATCAGTGGAAAGGAATTACCGAAGCGCAAGTAATTCGATTCACAAAAGGTTGCCAATCAAGCATAATACACTTGTGAGTAACCAGGTCATTTCGACAGGGACTTGGGGAATTCAATTTTCCTTTGTAAAGTATTTTTTATGGATTCTAATGAAGAAAATTGTGAAATGAGTTGGGTCTCCAGAGTTCTGGAATGGAATTCAATCAGCTTGAAAACAATTAGAATTAAAATTAATAATAGAAGAAGGATCTAATTCTCAAATCTAAGGTAATTGAATTATCACACACTCAATCTAATCGAAAGTTGAATTGATAGAATAACCTGTAATGGAAATTACAAATCGCTTTAGAGCTAATTCCTCATAAGCATGCGATGTGCCAATCTCCTGATTGTCAACAAAGCATCAAACTAAGAATCAACTGGGACAACGTGAGGAAATTCCCCAGAATTACTCCTCAATTCATGACTCCATAATTCGTGCATGAGAGAGAGAGAGAGAGTGTGTGAGAACAATTCAACCACTTCAGGTCCTTGAATTAGATCCTAAGAGATTTTAGCCCCTCATTGATCTAAATTCTACTGAAAAACAATCTTAAACAATTAAACCCATAATTGGTTGCAACAGTAAATTTCTGAATAAAACTCAATTTAATAACTGAAATAGAAATCCAATGAGAGTTATGCAAAGATCTATGCTAGAAATGAGAATTACTGGAGAAAACAACTTGAAATCCCAAAATCTACTTAGCTAATTCTACTTTTATCTCCTACTTTCTACTGCTATCCATAAACTAAGAGAGAGAGAGAGAGAGTATTCTATCCGAAAGGCTGAACTAACTGACTCCGTTTTCCAACTGAATCTTTTTCTTTAAATACTAACCCTAGAGAACCCGCCAAAATCATAGCAAGAAGTCCTTCTAATTATCCAGAATTCCACTTCTGACCTAAAGTCTGTTAATCGTGTGCTTCTTCCTATCACCAGGAGTATGAACTCGGATAACCGGTAATCGGCTCTTTCTTCCTTACTCTCTTCTGTTCCACCGGTGATTGGCCACCAACTACCGGGAATTCGGGACTCTGTATTTCCTGCATTCTCCTGCAACTTCCTTCTGCATCTGTACTCCCGGTCATTGGATAATGTTCTACCGGGAGATGGCACACTCTTCAGAACCTTCAGTTATTTTTTTACGCTCTCCCGGTCATTGGAAAATGGACTACCGGGAGTCTGAGCCTCGGTACTCAAGGATGCAGTCTGTTCTTCCTATCTCTGGTTATTGAAGTCTTCCACCGGGAGTCCAGGCTTTTCCTTCTTCCTTCTTTCCCCACCTTCTACCGGGAATTGGGTTGAACTTCCGGGGGTTCACCCTTTTCTTTCCTTGCTAGTTCATTCCTTCCAGATTCCTGCAAAATATTCTCAAGCACAACCAATACTTTGCCAAAGACAAGTTAAAATCCCAATATTTAATTAACAACCCAGATTCTATTTTGCAACAAAATTCCACTATTTCTTGGGTTTTAATCAATGAAAGCAGAACAAAGTGAAGACATAAATCCCTAATATTGGCACTATTCAGTGCCAATCAAGATGCGGCTGGTGTGGTGGCGCTGTAGCGCGGGTTGACGATTGACGGTGGATGGTGGCTCGCAGCGGCGGTGGCGCCGCAGTGACTGTACGCAGTACGTATCTGTTTGTGTGTTCGAATACCCATGCATATATATATGTATCGTTGTGTTGGCGACTTGTGATGATTGTGGGTTTCTGCTTGTGTTTGCAGTGGCGCAGCGGTGGTACGATAGACAGACGTTCGCGTGGCCTCGCCGTACAGGTGCGACGATGGTGGATGTACAACGACAGGTTCAGGCGACCATTGATGGTCTGCGCCAATCGTTCTTGAATCAATTCCGTCACGTATTGATTGGCACTCAAATGTACAAATCTTAGCCATCATTTCCTCTAACTTTTGCATAAATTCAATGTTAGGTTTGCAAATTGATTGAGTTGAATGTTAAATGATTAATTGGATTGTCATGAGGTAAAGTAGGCTTAACATCTGTGGCAGAGAATTTTGTATGCTAGTCTGAGTTGCAGGACATTCAAGAAGGGGGCAAGAGATCTCAAAGGGAAAATGAACATGAATTTCCGGAAACCCACATCAAGTTTCTGGGAAATGGTGAAGCAAGAAGATGGAACAGCTACTTGAAGTCCAGAACTATAATGCTTGACAAATTATCCTGTTTAATCAATTTCGACTATGCTTGGGTGTGTTGATTCAATATCGAATTTAAGTCTCATCTGAACTAATTGGACAGAGCATCATTGTATTTCCGGTAATAGAATCTTCTTTACCGGGAGTACAAATTGTTGTGCTTAAAAGTTTTTCTCTCAGGGAGGACAGAGCATTGTAGTACCGGGAGAACACATATCCCACTCCCGGGAATTGAATTGAAGAAATAGCTGAAGGCAAAGTTGGGCTCTGCATTTCTGGAAGAACGAGTGCTCTATACCGGAAGAGGAGATCCGTGAACAAAGAAGAAGGCTGCAGAGCACCGATTTATCGGGAATCCAAAAGCTACATTCCCGGGAATTGAAAAAAAAACTAAGCTGAAACAAATTTAAAGCGTGCATTTCCGGTAGAGCCAATGCTAACTACCGGGAGTTCACACAGCTGCTGAAATTTTTTTTGTGGCAATACTGAGTGCTGCTGAGCTAAGTTGCTGTGCTTCGAGGTAAACTTTCTCTAACTCTTGCAATTCAATTTGGGTGGCCAACTCTGGTCTTATTGCTGCTGTAGGAGTAGGAGTAGTGTTAAAGTAAATTGTTGGCACCTGGAGTGGGGAGAGAGAGAATTTGTTTTTCTGTTAAGGAATGTGGAATCGCGGGTTGAACAATAGACTTATTCGAAGAAATTCTGATCCTCTCATGGAGAATCAGAATTTCTAAGAACAAGTCGAACATCAATATGAAGAATTCCAAAATAATGCACCACCACAACTACCACAACCACCACAGAACATGTACATTCTACCCTACCATCCACCAAACCCTCCAAACATACCAAATAACAATGGTAGGAATGGAAGGCCAATGAACAATAATCCACCAGTGAATAACCAACATGAGGAGGAAGAGGAGGTGAGGAGTAACCCTGATCAGTATCAGATGCGGACCATGCGTGATTATCTAAATCCCTCTAGGACAACTGCACCTTAATGCATCCTTCTACCTGTCCTAGCCCGTGAGTTTTTCGTGCGTCTTGGTTTACTCCAGCATCTACCACATTTCTATGGCATGGAGAATGAGAATCCTTATCTCCATGTTAAGGAATTTGAGAAAATTGTCAAAATGATGTTGGAGCATAACCAGCGTGAGGATTTTGCATTTATCAAGTTGTTCCCCTTCTCATTGAAGGAAAAGGCTAAGACATGGCTCAATTCATTGAGGCCAAGGTCTATCACAAGTTGGGGGGACCTCTTGAAAGAATTTTTCAAAACAATTTTCCCAACACATAGAACCATAGCATTGAAGAAACAAATTCAAAATTTTTCTGAGAGACCAAATGAATTATTCTATCAATGCTGGAAAAGATTTAAAGATTTATTGAGTTCTATCCCTCACCATGGCTACGAGCCGTGGCAACTAGTGAGTTTTTTCTACGAGGGAACCACTCCCAAAACTAGACAATTTGTTGAAATGATGTGCAACGTGGAATTTTTAAGTAAAGACCCTGATGAAGCCTTTGAATACTTTGAACATCTTTCAGAAAATGCAAATTCATGGGATGTGTCAGATCCCAATGAGAGGACCAAGGGAAATGGTCCTAGTCAACCGAATGCAAGTGGTAAATATCATGTCTCAGATTATATACATACAAAAATTTCCAATCTGTCAAGGAAGATTGAACAAATGGAGGTTAGAAAGGTGCATGAGGTAGTTGAAAAACTAAGAGAGGAGGAGTTGTGCACCATTTGTGATTCAAGAAATCACAGCACACCGGACTGCCCGACCATTCCTACTTTCAAAGAAATTTTGAATGACCCTTCAGCAGTGAATGCTGTCATGCAGCAGTCCGACCAATTCAAGAAATCGTTTAATTCCCCCTATTCCGAGACTTATAATCTGGGATGGAGGAATCATCCGAATTTCAGTTGGAAGAATGATAATTCTGCTCAAACACAACCACCTCCACCACCTCAGTTCCCACCTTAAAATTTATTTCCAAATCAACACCAACTACCTCCACCAAATCAATTTCAAAATCAAGGGTACCCCCAACCCCATTTTCAAGGACAAACTCCTAATCAACCTCCGGGTTTTGGGTACCAGAATCAACAAGGAAATGTACCCCCGATGTCTTACAATCAACCAATTCGAAAAAATCTGGAAGAACAATTGATCTCATTCATGAAAAGTACCAAACAAGACATTGGAGAAATGAAGAGTCAAATAACCAAGTTAAATAGTGCTGTGGGGGTGTTGCAACAAGAAAAAGGG